>OY754966.1:26375373-26627197 GCA_963576475.1 Molanna angustata
TGCTCGCGTTCCCAAAGAATACGTCATGATCGGACGCACGCATGTCTTATATATTCTGATCTGTACGTGTTCATTTTTCCTAACCATATTTTTAGACATCCAGATGCTTTATTGAATGTTCGCGGACTTCAGTGTATAGGTCATTATGGCTGCAGATCTCTACTACTAAATATTTAAAAACTCATTACTTGCTCCACGGACTTGTTATCATCCACTTTAATATACCAATTCTAAATTTTATCATGAACAACCATATTTTATTAATAAAATCAATAATATTTCCAGGTCTTTTTTTTGAACGAAGCTCTCCTGTTCAATCGATTAGAAAATAACAAACATAATGGAATAAAACCGCATAACATCTTTAAGTTTTCCACTCATTCAGACACACGCTTTCCTATTTGAATCCACTTATGCAAATAAGCGTTTTCAAGGGGAAATTTTACGTGAACAAATATCAGCAAACAAACACCAGTAAGTTGTTGATGAAAACATAGATAACATTTTAGATGGATGATCTGAACTCTTCAGTGGGTGGTCACGCATCATACTGTTTACTCTATTCATTTTGTACGAAAACTCTGTTTGTTTGCACGTTACAATAGTTAACAATATCTTGAATTATTTATTTATCTACTACTTGTTGCATGTAACACATGAGATTCAACTGTCGATAGCGATAGTATGTATAGTTGAAGAATAAGTACCAAACTATAAACCCATAAATACAAATTATTGAATCCAAATTTTGGGCTCTGTAAATTTAGCGGATCAAAAGTTATAAGGGACACACACATAGACCCACTAAATGTTCAACTCTGAATTCTGAGTAAATCCGTATAGAGAACATATATGCTACGAAGCCTTTAAGTGAGCTTAGTGCTGTGAAAGCACTAAGCTCACTATGGCATATTGGGCATATTGGGTTCGCGCGCAAGCCTGATCTATCGCAGGCCACGTAGAATGGACATGTGCCGTATTATATAATGAATATTATTTTGTGCTATATAATAAATTTATTAATGTGTAAAAAATTTTATTAATGTGTAAAAAATAAGGAAATTAAAAAAACATAATTTACTAGTAATTAAATCATCAAAGAATATCTATTTCAAAGGACAAAAATCAGTTTATTTTATTATTTTTATTATATTTTATGTAGCTTCTCGGTTAACTAACAGGTACTATGTCAAATAATTATTTAACACGTTACAATAACAAGTTTCCACAATCTGTAGACTTGCGATATTAATCGTCTCACAGATCCAGACTGAACACAAATAAAAACTGTGTCTCCACTGAGAATCGAACCTGGAACCCTTGGATCAGCAGTCAGATACCTTACCAACTGAACCAGGAAGGCTGAAGTTGTATCAAATAATTCTCTCGTGGTTAAAACAAAGTACTGTGTAATAAATGAAAATTTTCAAAGGACTCTGGCAAAGAAAACAAACGACTTAATTTAATTATTTGTTGTTATCTCAACTAAAACAATTTTTATCATGATTATTATTAAAAAAAAAAACAATAAAATATCAAAAAAGTTAAAAACAACTACAAATTTAAATAATGTATTTTTTATAACTTTTCAATATATGTAGGTACCACAATATCAAGCCGATAGACAACCATCTACGTGACAAACATAAACCAGGGGGGCAAGTCTGGTTAACCGTCGGAATCAAAACCATCCATGTTTACCCATATCATGGATATAATTATCATATGGAGTTCTATAAAATCTTAAGATATCATAGAACTCCATAAGATAATTATATCCATGATATGGGTAAACGATGGTTTTGATTCCGCCTGTTGACCAGACTTGCCCTCCTGGCAAATAATGTATGCTCGAAAACGACAATAAGTTAATTTCTTAGAGGACTATTGTTCCTTTCCTTTCAGCTATGTATATTTTCTTCGTCATGCATTTTCATCATAGATTGTGATTTTCATTCGTTCTATTCATCAAATAGGCACCCAAAATGAATTTCGAAGCGACGTGATGATCTAATTTAAAGCTAGCTTTATATAAAATTAAATCTCAGCTATAATTTCTAGTTTTCAATAAAGAAGTTACATGGTGTATGTTCAAAATTACACTGTGGTCTATTCTTAAAATTCAGTCACAGAATGTAGAAAACCCGATGCGGCTGATTTGTAAAAAAGGCTATATTATTTATATGTGAAATATTTTCCGTAACCGTGTGTTAGATTGCCACTTCGATTCAATTCCCTGCTCTTGAATTTATGACTGGGGTTAAATTGAATTTCGAGACACCATTAAAATTGCAAGGGGAAATGTACGTACGTAGCTAGGTGTGAAAGATAATGGTGAATAGAGAGAAGATGGAATATTTAAATATACGATTTTGCAGTGAAAGTGAGAGTAAAGTGTAAGTCAAGCGTGGGGCTGGTTTGAAAAGGATTTTATAACAAGACTTCATTGAGATTATAATAATGTATACAATATTTAAAAGGCCGGGTAGGCACTACAACCTGCACTCCAGATTCAAGAAATTTACCCACTCTAAACCTACTCTACGACCTCTTGGATTATTTATTTTTCTCGTGGATCTAAAAAGGTGGGTACAATCTATTTACATTTTTTGTATTATATTTACAAATGCTGTATTATTCGAACCTAATTTGCTACAAAATAATAGTTATGTTACAGAATAAACACACAGTTATTGTCCAGTATATTTGCTTAGTGACAGATCAAAAAAAAATGTTACCTACTGAAATGAAATAGAATATTCGACTATTATTCAATCAATCAATACATCTTCTTCTTCTTTCCCCTTAGCGCTTTTGTCCCGTTTCTATCGGGGTACGCTTTGACCATGATCCTGGAATTGGCGAGTCTGGTTATTACATTGAAGCGACTGCCATCTGACCGTCGTAACCCTTAGGAAGGGGAACCAGAAAAATTGGATCATGGCTACACATAGCTAGTGATATAAATCAATCAATCATACTATATTATAAAAAATATAGATAAATAAACAAACAAATAAATAATCAATTATATATAAAAACTCTTTTATTGAATTTTTTCTCATTTGGGAGTCAATTAAATTCAGAGGAGACAAATATTGCTCGGTGACAATTAAATTGACCCAATCCAAAATTTTGGCAAATCGAGTTAATTACATAAATATACTTAAAAATACATATTTATACATCTAAAAAATAAAAAACCGAGCCCTTTCCGTTAAATATGTATTGATTTCTTTAGCGGAAAAGGGACTCCTTTTAATTTTTAGATGGTTAAATATGTTTTTTAAGTCGATATGCGGGACTGATACTTTCATTGTTTACATACAAATTTCTCAACTGAAACATTGAAAAAGTTTCTTCGTCACTTCCATATATGGCGATGATGTTTATGAGCTTATTCTCAAAGCAAAAGATATTGATAAATTACATATTATTATATAGAACTTTCAAAAATTGGATTCATGAGATAACTCACTAAATAGGTATAATTGGTGAACGTAGCGCAAGCGCTTTAAGTGATCTCGTAAACCAGGCGATGACAAGTCGTATGTAATTCTTTTGAAATTTGCGCAAAAAGATATGTTGGAATTAACAAATTGGGTTTTATTAAGACTTATTTTCGAGGGGTATTACATTTGCTCTCATCTTTCGTCTAGTGTATTTTATTCGTTTTCGTGGACATATGGTTTTGTAAGATTTCTCATAACCTGCTTCTATGAATGTAACCTGCCTTCATGTATTTTGTTACATATTTGGGTAATTTCGGAGGTCTCCAGTGTATACTCGAGTTCTATATTTTATTTGGGATTCATTTCACCCCCTTTCTTCATCATTGATACGCGAAATTATTGATCCATATTTGGTTGGTGCACAGCTGCTTGATGTGATTTTTATTTACATCATCGAATAAAGAAGAGTAGGTACCTACTTTGATATATTTCATAATTATTGAAAGATTTGGCACAATTTGGTAGCATATTACCATAATATGTTATGTGATGCATGTATGTATAAAATTAACAAATTATTAACAATTTCAATAATTACCTACCTTGACTTGTTTGTACATCAAGATTAAAAAAAAATACATTTGCATTATCAAAGCTAATAAAAGCTTGTTGGCAGACGACACTGTCTTCACTAGAAACATAATTGTTATTATTATATTCATTTTCCTAGCATCAATGCCCCGCCGTTGACCGAGAATGAAAATATGTGAAGAAACAAGAAATCGTTTATACAATATTGTCACAGAACATTTCAGTAAGAAGGAAAGTGGTTTGAAGTTCAATTGAATTTAAGCGGTGTAAAGAGTTGGCCACAATCGATTCGATATTTTATAAATTATGCAAATTTATTATGTCTGTATCTATATTAATAACGAACAGAATTTTACAATTTAAAAGGATTACATGTCTCATCATATTATTTTTTCATAATCTCATTTATTTCTTAGGTTTTATTCTAAATTACCTACATTTTCATTAGTATGGGATATCATTTTATGGACAACTTTCAAAATGGCGGCGTTGTCTTTTTATAATACTTGATTTAAAAAATATGAAAAAAATATTGATCATACGAGATTATAACCATGATTATCACTAAAATATCTTAGGTTATTCTTGAAAATGTGTAACACTCGTAAAAATGCGTAGGTACTTTTAACTTTTAACAGATATTTGGGTGCAAAAAGTGCACTTTATGGCAGTTATTTTTTCGAACATTTTATTTAGAAAATTTTTGAGATTTACGTCCCAGCGTGACTCAACTAAGGATATTCAGGTACATGCATGCACATAAATCATATATTGAATCAATTCCATTATTGCGGGAGGTGTGAGACAAACACACACTAAAATATTAACATTATAATTTTTGTATTAATTTATATTTTTATATAAAAAAAATACACAGCTTGAAGGTTTGTTTATTTTTATTTTATAAAGTTAAAAATGATATTATCAATAGCCACCTCAAACTTTTGCTTAAATTGATGCCTTACCACATATGTATAGTAATTTGGAAATGACATATTCTGTATGTCCAGGACCTTTTTCAGGAGCCACACTGAACAGGAATAATTCATTGTTTTGCGGGCTGATTAAGATGCATTTATTTGTTATTATTATTTATTATATTATTTTTTTTTGTAAGTTTCCCGTTTTTTTTTAAAGTAAAAAAAATAAAAAATACTATGTTCTTATCATTGCTGTGAGGTACAGGGTGTAGAATAGTGCTTCCTATCTTTTCGAATATCGTCGTACGTGTCCCGTAAGAGCCGGGTAATCGAAAATATGTACAACAGGCAACAATAACATCTCACCAAGTTCAGCAATGAAGTTCACCACCCATTCTGAATGTTTTATTTTTAGGTGAGACGAGAATAACATGTGCGAATACACGAATCTGTCGTACTTCCTTTTATAAGGTTACATACACCTGCGCACCACAACTGTCGCTGGCTAGCCCAAATTTTGGGATATGCCATGATGGTATAATTATGTATATTACGTTCGCAAAAGTTCAAATTGAAGCATAAATTTGTCTATCGATCGTTTATTTTGTATATTATAATTAATTTTATGAAATGAAAGTCATTAGTGTCGATAATTTGTTACGGCGAGGGTTACCATGGTGGGTATGCAAATAATATGAAAATAAGATATCTCCTTAAAGAAAGGTAATGGGTGGGCTATGTGATATACGGTATACATACACTTTCTTACGCTGATATTGAAAATGAGACGATTTATTGTGGACATAGCGCATGTAAAAGAATAATATAAAAACTAATAATAAATTTTAACTGATATTAGTGAGTATTATTAAGCAGTGTTTCCAGCCCAGAGAAGCAATATTAGAGTGAGAAATTGAGAAATGCAAATCAATGACTGCTCCCAATATAACACAGGGATTATCCCTAGAATATTGGAGAGCAAAAAATACTATTTGATAACAAAACGTAAGATTAGATGGTATGGTTGTGTTCTATGTACCTATGTGTATCCTTCCATTGCCTCTGTTATAAATGTTTTTTATTACTTTTATAACTGTTGTCAAACCTCTCTTTTTGTATAAAAATCATGTTTAATAAAAATAAAATACAGTATAGGTACAAATTTAAAAAATGTAAGTTAATTAAAAAAATGTCATAAACTGTTTTTGGTGTAAAGTCTTATCAATATTATAAATTGTTGTGATATCCTCAGTTGGATTTCCGACTCCAGATCCATAGGTCCTCAGTTGGATATACGACTCCAGATCCATAGTTCCTCCGTTGGATATCCTCGATTGTATTATCCTCATTTGGATATCCTCAATTGGATATCCTCAGTTGGATATCCTCAGTTGGATATTCTCAGTAAGATATCCTCAATTGGATATCCTCAGTTGGATATCCAATTCCAGATCCATAATAGGTTCTCAGTTGGATATCCGACTCTAGATCCATCGGTCCTCAGTTGGATATCCGACTCCAGATCCATATGTCCCGGGTTCAAATGCCGGCCGAGACTCAAGTTGTGTTTTGAGTACCTGTATCTATCACATTTACATGATAAGTCTGCATGGATGTGGCAACTCTTTATTTGGTGCGTATAATCATTTACCTACATAATACCTAATACCTACTTGTTGGATGTCTTAATATGAATTTTGTTTTTTTCCACTGCAATATTAACAGTTCAAATATGAAAACTATTATAGTTGCAACATGAAATTTTCACAGAATCGAAATAATAAATGCCAAATAAAATTAAAAAAAAAATACCTTTTATTTTAATTCGTGACAACCTTTATGTTTAAACAAATAAAATTTGTTTTTCGTTACTGACATCTGTTTTTTATTGTAATAATAATGGAAGGAATACTTAAATTATATTATATGTAGAATTAAATTGTTATTAACATAATTAACAAATCGGCAAGTGCCAGCCGTGTAAAAAATATCCTTTAGTATTCTTTAAGAGAGTCGTAGTATAAGAGAATCGTAGTATATCTCTGGCTCTATTGCATTTAACATCACTCTTCGTACTTGTCAGTATCCGCAAAGTTTTGGCGATTAACATATGTATCTAATCATTATTACATTTTATATTAAAATTTGGGCCAATCATTCACGTGTGAAAGAATGTATAAAAATTTTGGCAGGGGATATGTTATTGATTGCATACATATAATACTAATTTATGCCGGTTCACCATGACAAGAGGTAGGTATGTATGTCTGTAGGTATGAAGGCAACAGCCCTGGTACAAAGCCACATATTATTTGGTAGCATCCCCCAAGTACACGTTACCCCACGCATATTATTATAATATCAATATCAACTGTCACAATACCAGTGTTCCCTTTTCCATTTGGTAGTATAAATCTCTCCCTCACCGCTTACCCCGACACCGCACGGCAAGAGCGGCGCGGCGTTAACCCCCGTGCTCGGAAATAGGTAACATTTAATATTTGACGTCTATCATATTAAAGATAAGGGAATGTGTCGGTTTTGCTCACACAATAATGTCATGAAGTGACATTCTCTTTATTCAGATGGATTCAACCCGTTGCCGTCTTTTTCAGCGAATTTCCTTACAACATTGATACCCTCCGGGCTGGTTAGTGGCTTTTTGAATAATTGTCAGGTATTTTGCTGGGAATCGAGGAAACACTTTCTCATTTGGCAACGTTTGAGTTGTATTTATTTTCATTTTTTCTTCTTGGGTGACTTTACGTCACTCTGTCAAATTAATGTCCCGTACAACAAATTTGTGATTTTAATGCCACAAATATTTGAATTCATAATGATTAAAAGCCGGTTTTTGCTAATTTCCATCATGTATGGATTTTCCATCTTCATACATGCCTAATCTAATATGACGAAATGTTTGTGAAATATACATATGTATATTATCTAAAAAAAAATTGAATCCCTTTGCCAACTACTCATCTAAGGGTCGTATTACGAGAGTTATTTAAGAAAAAGGTAAGGTCCCGTACTGCAAGAATACTGCTTACAAAACAACTTTTTCTTGTATGTTTCTCAAATAACTCACGTAAGTATATTCCATTTTGACCTATATATTTATCGAATATTTTTTAATTGCATACACGCAAACATTGGATTTTTTCCCCTGTCGGTATTCAAATGATATTTATATGAAAGCAACAGTTGAAAAAACTTCGAGTGTACTACCATAATGGGCATATTTTTTTACAAAATTATATATAATCTATCAAAGGGTGTTTCGGTATTTTATTTCATTTTGATATTTAAAAAAAATGTAAAGTTGCAGGTGAAAATTTTCGAGACACTGTAACATTTAATGAAAACAATTTTTGAGATTTTGAATTTGTCTATATTTATACCAATTTTCAGCGTTCTTGTTATTATGGTATTTGAGATATATGGAAAAATAAAGCCATACCATACCATCACGCCATTTCCCTATTTGGGGTAGGCAGAGAGAACCGAACGCCAGACTCCTCTCTCTTGACATACATTCCTCGCTTCATTCACGTCCATACATCGTCTCATACACGCTCTTCTATTATTCTTACTTCTAACATCTCCATCTTTCAAAATCCCATTTATGTGATCGTGCCAACTCTTTCTTGGCCGACCTCTACTTTTCATTCCTCTTTTATCAGCCTTGTATACTTTTTTTGTCAGACGGTCATCACTCATTCTTTCTATGTGGCCGAACCACCTTAGGGCATTTATTTTCATCTTACTTACGATATTTCTTTCAATCATACATTCTCGTCTAATATCCTCATTTCTTATTCTATCATACATCGTTTTACCACACATTCGTCTTAGTGACCTCATTTCAACCGCGTTAATTCTACTTTCATGCGTCTTCTGCCATGTCCATGTCTCACTAGCATACATTAGAGTCGGTGCGACGATACCATTGTGTACCGCGAGCTTTGCTTGCCTCGAAATAATTGGGTCAGCCATTACCGGTCTTAATGCACCATTCACTCTATTACCTGCCGTTACTCTCCTTTCAATATCTTTTTCCAATCTTCCATCACGCTGAAACATGCTTCCTAAGTATAAATATTCATCCACTTGTTCTAATTGTACATTCTCCACTCGTATCTCGCATTTTGTTTGTCTTTCGCTCTTCTCAAATACCATTACTTTAGATTTAGTTGCATTCATTCTCAATCCATTTTGCATGCATCCATCGAATACTATTTTAACCAAACATTCCAAGTCTTCCACGCTTTCAGCCATTAATACTTTGTCATCCGCATACATTAGATCACATACAGTCACACCTTCCAGTTTCAGCCCAATGTTCTCATTCTTTAGTGCTCTCACACAGTAGTCAATGTATAGATTAAAGAGCCACGGTGATAGTACGCACCCTTGCTTCACTCCCATATTAATGGAGAACCATCCTGTGAGAGAGTTTTCAATTCTCACACAGGCTTGGCTTTCCTCATATAGAGATGATATTGCCCCTATCAGCCTGCTACCCGCTCCATACACTGATAGCACGTTCCAGAGTTTTTCACGGTCTACTTTGTCATAGGCCTTTTCCAGGTCTATGAAAGCGCAGAAAAGCTTCTGGTTTTTTGCCAGAACCTTTTCAGTCGCCATTCGAAGGGAAAAAATTTGGTCGGTGCATCCTCTACCTCCAACAAACGCTCCTTGTGCATCCCATACCTTGCTTGCTGTAGCCTTTCTCAACTTTTGATCTAGTATCCTAGCATACAATTTTCCAACTGAACTCAGCAGACTGATAGCTCGGTAGTTCTTGCAGTCTAATTTTGACCCTTTTTTAAAGAGGGGCACAATCACTGCGTTTCTCCAATCTGACGGAGTATATCCTGTCTCCCAACATTTGTTGAAGAGGCAATGACACCATTCCATCGTCTTTTCGCCACCATATTTGATGAATTCAGTTGGTATGCAATCAAATCCCGCAGCCTTTCCTGTACGTGCATGCTTCACTGCCTCTCTGACCTCTTCTATTGAAATTTTCTCGCTGTCATTCTCACATTCATTTATCGGTATTCTGTTGTTCGTCAGACTTTCGCACTGTGTACTTTCATATAACTCTTCAAAATATTCCTTCCATCTTTCCTTGACTTTTTCCTCGTCTATAACCATACATCCATCTTTATCATGTATACATTTTGATCCTCGCACTACTCCTTGTTTTCGTCGATTTACTCTTTTCCAGAACATTTTTGTGTTCCCAGAAAAATCATTCACAATTTTCACGCTTTCCTTTTCTCTCAATGCATTCTTTTCTTCTTTTACTGTTACTTTTGTTTTCCTCTTGCACTCATTATATATATTTTTAGCTCTTTCTTCCTTCTCGTTTCCAGATCCTTTATATGCCAGCCATTCCTTCCACGCTTTCCGTTTTTCTTCCACAACTTTCTTTACTCTTTCATTCCACCAGGCATCTCCTTTCATTCGACCTCTTTTTGCTTCGCCACACACACTTTTAGCCACACTGAGTACAGTGTTTTTGAGTACACTCCATATGTCACTAATATCCATCTCTGTCACTGCGTGGGGACTTAAAGCACACTCGATCTTTCTTTCGAATTCTTGTCTAACACTTTCCTCTTGCAGCTTCTCTACTTTGATACGCGGTGGCAGGCTTCCACGATTGGTTTTAGAGCGCCAACCAGTGAACAGGCGTATTTTTGTGACAACCAAAAAATGGTCTGTCTCTAGCTCGGCACCTCTGTAGACCCTCGTATCAACTGTCACTTTTCTCAAAGCAGAGTCCACACATACAAAATCTATCATGGATCTTTCATTTTCTCTTTCCCATGTATACATATGGATCCTTTTGTGGTCAAAAACTGTATTTGACACAAAAAGGTCCATTTCCACACATACATCTAACAATCTTTTACCGTTATCGTTCACTCTGCTGTCACCGTAAGGACCGAGAGTTGATTCGAAATCTTTCCTCCGGATTCCTACCCAGCCATTCAAATCGCCTGCCAGAATCATTTTTTCATTGTCTTTTTTCTTGTTCATTTCCTCTCTTACACTTGCCCAAAACTCATCTTTTTCATTCTCCAAGCTAGAGTTCACAGGTGCGTATCCTATAAGCAGAAACACCCCTGTAATTCCCATCTTAAATCTGATCCACATGAGTCTTGAGCTTACTAGCTTATACTCTTTCATACACTCTACCATTCTCTCATCTAAAACCGCCCCTACTCCCTCGCATGCAAAATTATCTTCATTTATGCCCGACCATAGTTCCATTCTTCCATCGTGTCTTTCGTTCATGCCACTACCTTTTCTTTTCGTTTCGGTCAAGCAAAGTATATCTAATTCTTTCTTTCTCATCACATCACACAGTTCATTCATCTTTCTTTCCATTCCTCCTCTCACATTCCATACACCAAATCTGCATTCGGTCCTCTTCTTATCGCCTCCCCCGTGGACTTGGTTATAATGGATGGCGGGTCGCATTGCTACCTTTGGTAAGTCCTGGGGTTTACTTATACTAACACTTTTTATACTTATACATACATCACACTTTTTCATACATTACCTACACACAAATACACACATTTATAACTAGGAAACTTATAACTAGGAAACATTTATAACTACACACAAATATAGAAACATTACCTTAAAAATACTTATCGCACTATACCTACTATATCTTAACAACTATACACTTATGAAAATCACTTAAATTCCGGCACAACATTAGTCTTAATCACTTAAAACACTTAAATCTAGGCGCAGTTAAAATCAAATTGGTCAGATTCTTATAATAAATCACTTAAATCTAGGCACAGTTCATACAAAATTAGTCTTAAACCACTTAAATCTAGGCGCAGTTCAAATAAAATTGGTCAGATTCCGGAAAAATAAAGCAAAAATTGATAAACCTTGATTGTAACATTATTTCAAGATAAATTATATTTTTTTTGGCTTAAAATTTTGTATACTTTCTAGTTCATGGCTCTATGAAGCAAGTTCATTAAAAGTAATAAGAGGGGGGGGGGATGACAGACACACACGGACACACTAAATTTTCTTCTTTGAATTCTAAGTAAATCCATGGAACATATGATGCGAAGCCTCTTAGTTGGTGTCTTTTGACTTCAAAGTTGAAAAAACCATGAAAAATATCGACCTGGCTATACAAGTTTCAAGTATCTTGGCTTGATACTCTGTCGATATATTAAGAGAAATAAATTCTCTTGAACAAATTGACAGTTGGACAAAAACACTACTGATGAAATACGAAATCTTCTACATTAAAATTGTCATTGTGACAGATGGGAAAAGACAACTGATAAATGATTTTTTGTATAATATTCTTTTAAAATACATTATGTGTATTGAAAGGAACAAAATTGCTCAACATCTATAAAGAAATATTTTGATATACAAACCTAAATGTTTACGATTGCAAGTTTAAAGTCATACTGTGTCATATTTAATGCAAGTTTATCCTGACAGTGAAATGTAGATACAGAGTTTTCTTCCAGTCTGCGGATACGTAAACAATGATTCGGAAAAATAAAACAAGAAAATAAAACAAAATAGAGTATGCAGCAAAGACACTGACTATAGTAACTATAAACCGAGCATTTGTGATCACTAAATATTCCCACATACGAGTACACAACACAGTTTATGGTAAACAGCATTTACATAGATTACAGAGACTTAAAATTAGATGTCAATGATTTTATATCTATTGTTCATTTTGTCAATTTTTGACCACTGTTTCATTTCATTTTGCCACTATTATTTCAGTACTGTATAGTGTATAGTACCTACATACATACATACCATCACGCCATGTCCCTTACGGGGTAAGGTAAAAGAGCCGATTGCCATACTCCTCTTTTTTTAACACATTCCTTTCTTCCTTTACATCCACGCATCGTCTTTTAGTCTGCCGGGTCATTAATTTAGTCTGTGACCAATATAATGTAGTTACCAGTTTGGTAAACGATTTTCAGACTTTTTATATTAACAGCGGAGATACTATTTTAATTATTTAGGGTCATCAGAATGATGATGTTTAATCGTCATTCAAAGAAAAAAGTAAATTACAAATAAAAAAAAAATAGTTATGTAAATGGAGCTAGATGACTGTGTCATCCTTTTTCACATAGAAATTAAAATACATGCTCGTCGATCGATCAAGCTTCTTGTGTTTTCTTATTTCAAAATATCATACACATGGTCATGCCATCCCTTTCTGGGGCGGCTCCTATTATTCACTCCATCTCTTACACCCATGTATATTTTTTTGGTCAGTAGTTCTATAGTGCGGTTTTATTAAATCATATAATCAGTTTCCACAAATATTCCTTTCATAGTACAATCGCATCGGCTGTTCAGGTCCTTATCGATTGAGTTATTAGTAAAGGTCCTTTTGCGATAGTTATGTTATGATGATGGTTCTTAAACGGCCACATATAGGGCCAATTATTTATTTAATTTAAGGAGGGGACTGCTGCCAACGTACCTTTTTTCAATTTGATATACCATCATTATTTCTAATCAAAACGTTTTGAAAACAATAATTTAGATAGTTTGGGCATTAACAAAGAAAAATATACCTTAACTTTTTTATAATGTTCTATATAAATTCTTGTAGATAAATAATGGCATACCTACCCCGATTTTCAACGTTTATCTTATATTTTAATAGACTATAAGGCGTTGAGCAATATATACTTTTTTAAATTAAAGATTATAAAACTAGTTGCATGTAACACATGAGATCCAACTGTCGATAGTGATAGTATATACAGTTGAAGAATAAGTACCAAACTATAAACCCATAAATACAAATTATTTAATATTTTAAGATATTTGGTTTTCTATACAACACATGTACCTATGTATGTATGTCAAGATAGGATAGTATGGAGGTCAGTCCTTTGATCCTACCCAGAATATGAAAACATCATGATGGTATGTATGTATGTTTGGAGATTAGTATCAAACTATTAAGTCTTCTTAGATTATTGTGTGTAGCTATTGACATACAAATTGTATGAAGCAATGTCGTCACTAAATTCAATTTTTATAAAAATTGTTCAAAAAAATTTGAGATATGCTAATACTATGTTAATATTTTTTATAGAAAATTAAATTATCTAGTTGGTGTGTTTCGGCTTTTTTCGATATTTAAAAAAAATGGAAATATAGGCAGTTAAACTCATAAATTTATCTTAAAAAAAATATTTTTCTTAATAAAAAACGTTTGAGAAAGCCTGGAATTTAAAAAAAAAACTTGTTTGAGATTTTGTATTTGTCTATGTTTATACCAATTTTCTGCGTTCTAGCTTTTATGTTGTCTGAGATATATGGAAAAATGAACCAAAATTTCAAAAGTTGATAACCCCTGATTGAAACAAAAATTCAAAATTCTTAGTATAAAAGTTTTGTATTCCTATAACTGTTTATATATTCTAAAAATTTGGGCTCTGTAAATTGAGCGGATCAAAAGTTATAAGGGGGACACACACCACACACACACACACACACACACACACACACACACACACACACACACACAAAACTCACATAAAATGTTCTACTCCGAATTTTGAGTAAATCCATGTACGGGAACATATATGCTGCGAGGCCTCTAGTTGGTGTTATTAGCATGCAAAAAGTACACTACACCATACAAAATTTTCCTTCGTACACGCATCTTGGCTTAATAATGTCGATTCATTAAGAGAATTGAATTCTCATGAACGAATCGACAGTTGGAATATCGGGAAAAATATGTTGTGACGTTGCATTAATACTTCAGGTTTAGTAAGGAAACAAAAAAAACATTTGTTTCCATTCAGCGCCATTGCGAAATAAAAGTTTTTTTGATTTATTTACCTGACCTGATGCATTAATGCAACGTCACAACATATTTTTCCCGATATTTTGTTCTTCTTTATATATACCTATACCTTATATTTTTTTACAAATATAGGATAAATTAATGTCAAAAATCGGGGTATGCTTATTACTTTTCTACATGTATATAATTAGAAGGTTAAGGTATATTTTTCTTTAATAACATCCAAACTATGTTGTTTTTTTAAATGATTATTTTTGTAGTAATGATGCACTATCAAATTGAAAAAAAATAGGTACGTTGGCAGCAGTCGCCCACAGCAACTTGCAAATTACAACACACAACTATGCATGTTAATTATTTCCCAAAATATTAACCTCATCATCATACATTAAATTTTGCGTAATATAAAATAAAATTTACTAAAGCATATGTAAATAGTAGATAGTTTTAAATTAAAGATATAAGAAATATAAATAAAATATATAAAACAAAACAAAGAAGACCATACAAGATATGTAAGTAATTAAAAACATACAAAGATAATGAGATATGTACGAAATGGGGGGAGTTTTGATACGATTATGATAGTTTTGTCGAAGAAATAAGTCTTTGTACATCAGTATTTTGAATTAATAACCCAAAAAATATTTAAATTTAAAGATATAACTTTGTATTAACCACGTTTTTTGGTTGAAACGATGCGACCGGTTTCGGAACTAACCGTTCCCTCATCAGGCTAACTTTCAAGTCGAAACCGGTCGCATCGTTTCAACCAAAAAACGTGGTTAATACAAAATTATATCTTTAAATTTAATTTGTTAAATATGAACCACAAAGTTAACATTCAAACATTTGAAAACAAAAATTATTTATTAATTTATTTATTTATTTAAAAGGACAACAAACAGCATATAATAAATTATAAAACATAAAGATAATTTGATTAAGAATAAAGCCAATTACAGGTTGTCGCTGAAGTTATTGTAGTATATTAAGATATAACAGGATTGGTTACATATTATGGTGAGATATTGTGTGAATGATGTGTGAAATTGCATATATAAATGTGTCAGTATAATTAAGTGTTAAATTTGATTATGACGATGAAATTTTAAGTTTGATATATTTTTTAAATGTGGGGGCGCTAAGTAAGAATATGTCAATCTCTTGGAAATGCCTATTATATGTATTACAGATTCTGTACATTGTTGCATGTTGAGCATAGTTGGTGTGTTGAGTGGTAAGACGGAAAAAAGGAGTGTGTCTAGTTCTACGGGTATTATACTTCTCTCTTATAGTTATAGGTGTCTCGATAAACGCTAACTCTGTACAGATCGTCATATTAATAAATATACACATAACTTGGAATACGTAATGCTATAAAGGTTAGTATTAATATTTATGTTCGCAAGTGATATATTGTTGTAGTATTAACTAGACAATATTATAAACTTTGTGTATCATTCAATATTCAACAGGAAGGTAGCCGAAACCGCAGTTGAGTAGACGCGGCGCTGCATTGTCTAAAATTATTGCTAAAGGGGTTAACATTACTAGTCGGAGAAATAGTCGTGCCATCTGCTAGCTTCTACATATTATATACTCTTCGGTGTCCACTCAGCACTTACACATATGTTTCAATTGAATTTGATACTTTAATAACATGTTATTTTTTTCTTAATTGCACTGTACCCCCGCAACCAACCGATCTGTTTATGGGGATTAATAACTGCCTCTTGCATAACTCTGATTGAAAATAAGAGGAGTTCGAAGAACTCTAAAAAATCCAAGACACTGCACTTAGCTTGCAAAACAGAGATGATTATTAGGATACATTGGAATTATGAGATACAATGAATTAATGAATGTTTTTTTTGTATCCTTGATTGTTTACCACAACTGATTTTGGATCATGTAGGTATAGTTACCAGTTCGATAAGAAAAAACCATCACATGATGTATTCCTTAGATGATGTAATTTCCAAAAGGATTATGTTTAATATTTATTTTATGGTGAACAATGCTTAGAATAACTTGCTTCTGCGGTTCTATCAAGAAAATCAATTTTTTAAAGTAAATCTCTCATTATTTTGCAGAACTCTCTCATTCTCATTATACCAAGTATATTTATTTATTTTATTTTTATTTATTTCTATCCAAAAACATAGAGTAGATATAAGATACAAAATAATTAAAGGTATTATAAGCTTATTCATACATAGTAGGACATACAAAGTAAATATAAGTTATTTCATTTCAATAAATATAATTTCATTATTTCACCATTGCTTACATAGTTAAAGCTATCCTTTTTGTTTGTATCTTTGTTACTAGCCCCCTCACTAGGCATAGCCTGTGCTAAGGTGAGCTAGTTTTATATTATTGTCTATTGCGTTGTTTATTTATAGATACGTTTACATATAATATAAGTAAATGTACATACATACGCTACGCATTCAAGCGTATTCATCCTTCTTTCTCTCTTTCCAAACACAATATTTCATTATGAGTCATTAACACACAGCAAAAATTGTAAAAATAAAATAATTGTTGAAAAAATTGATTGATTTAGAGACAAAAAAAAAACAACAAAAGTACTTATTTTTCACTTTTTTCAATTGTCTATTCTGTTGTTTGTAATAGTGCATTTACATTTTATTAGGTAGAATTATTTCCTTCAGGATTTTTTCATCTATTTCATAAACCCATCTTAGTGATAGTTTTTTAAATTCTTTTGCATTTTTAATGGTTTTAATATTTGTTGGTAAACTATTGAAGAGTTTTGTTGAAAAGTATCGTACGCTACGTTGTCCAAAAGTTGTTTTTATGTATGGTATATTTAAGGTATTTGTTGTACTTAACCTAGTGTGTTTATATTGTTGTGAGCTAGTATATTGGTCTTCTCTTTTTAGCTTGTATAATAGCAGATTTTTTGCATATATTTTTGTAATTGTTGGAACTTTGAATTTAGTGAAAATCTCTTCAGTATTCGTTCGAATAGGTACCTTAAGTATAACTTTTATGATAGCTTTTTGGGCTATATCTATTTTCTTTATTATTGTTGGCGTTGCACTTCCCCATCCAATAATTCCATATTCCATTATTGAATGACAAAGAGCATAGTATATATTTTTCAAATGTTTTAGGTCAATAACATTTCTGATTGATTTAAAGAAGTATATAAATCTGTTCATTTTAGTTGTTATACAGTCAATGTGGCAGTCCCATCTCAAGTTTTCATCAAATATAACTCCTAGATATTTCATGCTCTCTGTTCGTTCAATGATCGGGCAGCTACATGTTGGTTGATCACTTAAGTTTTCGGTACAGTAATCATGAATTCTTTGTTTATGTTCGTCACTAGGTTTATTTCGGGAGGTTATGCTGTATGCAATGTATTTTGTTTTGTTTGTATTTAGTGCCAGAGAGTTCCTGTCAAGCCATTTTTTTACATGGGTTAATTCAGTTTCAGCGACTTTGTATAGTTTATTCCAAGTTTTTTCGTAATAGATGAAAACTGTGTCATCAGCATAACTGATGACATGTCCTTTTGTGGGTAGGTTGCCCAGGTCATTCATATATATAAGAAACAGTATAGGTCCTAACACACTTCCCTGAGGCACACCACAGTTAATTGTTAGGTTTTCACTTATGTGACTTCCTACTTTTACACACTGATTTCGGCCTGTCATGTAGTCTTTGAGTATTTTTAGGGAAGTATCTTTAACACCAATGTTTTCAAGCTTTTTGAAGAGCAAATTGTGGTTTATGGTATCAAAAGCTTTGGTGAGGTCAATAAAAACTGCAAGACACTTGTTGCCTTTGTCCATTAATTCTTTTATATGGTCAGTGACATACGAAATTGCATCTGAGGTACTTTTATTTTCTCTGAAACCGTATTGGTTTTTAGAGAGGATGTCATATGTGTTTAAATAGTTCATCAGTTGCTTCTTTATTACCTTTTCCAAAATTTTGACATTGAATTTAGTAAACTTATTGGTCTGTAGTTATTTATTTCTTCCTTACTACCGTTTTTGTGAATCGGCAATATTGTTCCTTGTTTAAGTATGTTAGGAAATTCTCCTTTTTTTATTGATAGGTTTATAAGGTGTGTTAGTGGTTCACATAGTTCTTTCTGTAGTATTTTGAGTGTTTTTGATGAAATATTATAATGTTTAATGTGTTTTCTTTTAAATAATACATGTTATAGTGATTAAATGTATTTAATTTAATATAACGAAACTACAAAAACCATATTGCTTGGTTCATTATAGCCGAATGTTTTAATAAGTGTACAATTATTATGTTTTTAACAGATTTTTAATTATCTCAATAGAGACGAAGTTGGAATATTTACTGTAGGAGAACCGGGAAATCAAGGCACCTACAGGGCTTACGACCTGTCATCGGCTGGTTTACGTGATCACTTTATGCGCTTGCGCAACGTTCACCAAAAGGCATAATTGGTGAACGTTGCGCAAGCGCATAAAGTGATCACGTAAACCAGACGATGACAGGTCGCAAGCCCTGTAGGTGCCTTGATTTCCCGGTTCTCCTACAGTAAATATTCCAACTTCGTCTCTATTGAGATAATTAAATAACTGTTAAAAATACCTTTGACTCCCGACAGGGAAAAAAATCCAATGTTTGCGCATATGCAATAATAAAAATATAGTGTTTTCTTATAAAGAAAACATGTCTGATATAATTAAATATTAAAAACCCTATAAAACGAAACTATAACATAATATTGGGTAGGGAGATACATTAGCCGCATGGTTTAGTTGGATGTTGGCGAAAAAGATGTTGAATATTTCAGGCGCATACTTTTGAGTGTTTTCTCCGCGGGAACTTTTATTGGAGGTGAGTTCGGGAATAAGTTTTCAGTTGAAAATCAAATGCGACTAACTCCATTTAACAATCAAGTACCGGAATAATCTCAAAGGAGCAGGGTTTGCCTTTGACTCTCTATATAAAAGAATTTCCTCACACAAACGGCCAATAGCGCAACTGCACATTTTTTATTCACCAATTTCGTTATTTATTGCAATAGAAGTGTGCCTCGTATATTACTGTTTTCTCTTCGATTTTAGCGATTTAGTCAGCGCAGAGTTAAGATCGTAGAGATCCATAATTGATTATATAATATATTGATAAATTAAAAGAAATGTTGAACAAAAATACAAACACTTTTACAGGACGATCGATTTACCCGATTAGTGGTTTTTTAACTGATAAAATTAATAAATACTATAGCAATAAAAATTGTGAAATAGAAGGATGTTAGATATCCTATGAATTAAATTTTATTCATATAAAAATATCCTTGAAGTTAAAATTTTGATTGATAATTACTGATTTATAAATAAAATATCTTCTCATTGGTTTTCAAATCGTTATCCATACATAGATACAGACTAAAATTTTGTACATACCTACATACTAAAAAAAAATGAGTAGGTTGGTTGTCGGAAAAAGCATTTTTTGTACTAAAAATATCCGTAAATAATATAATTTTTTTCATATAAACCACGTGAAACATATTTGATTTACAGTTTCGTTAAGTATTATTTTGAGGTAAGTATAAAAAAAAGATACATAGAAAAAAATTATATTACAATCATACAACCATCATCATCATAAGCTCGACCGTCCTGAGTGGGCCTTGGCTGAATCCAGGAGTCTCCTCCATTCCCGTCTATCCGTTGCCTTCGTTCTCCAATTTCTAATATCTACTGCGGAGGTATAGGCATCGATCATACAACCATACCAGCATACAAACATTGAGATTTATAATATAAACGAAACTTATCTTTTGTTTAAACATTTTTATATAAAAACACAATACGAGTTTAATCGAAACTATATAATTGCTTATTTATTTTAATAGGGTCATTTTTAATATTTACTATCTCTGCAAGTCGTGCTTCTAAGATGTGCATAAGTTGAATGACATGACATACTGACTGTAACCGCATTGTTCAAATACTTTCTACACATTACATAAAAATATTGTTAAAAAAATATTAATATATCCGGAAAATATTATGAATTAATAATTTGTTTGAAAACCCTACTAAAGCCTACCCCAACTTTAATAATCATATGTCAGAAACATAATAATGTGAAAGTTTTTCAATCTACAATTTAAACAAATTTTAGTAGGTAATAATATTTTTATAGTGTATGTACTTGGAAATACTTTTACGTCAATTTCCCGCATTTCAACAAAATCGCAGAGAACTAAATTGTTGGTTGATTTTATATGAAACGAATGCACTTGACAGCGGATTTTAACTTTGTGCCTAGTATTTTAAAAACATTTTTTACAGTATGATCCCATTACATTTTTATTTCATTGGGTACCTACGCATTTTCATCGGGTGAATTGGAACAATAAACAGGACAGTAAAAGATTTTTAGTGCAATTCAAAGCAAATATGTTTTTATAATTTAAACAAGTGCACGTTATAGATAGATTACTGCGAAACACGAATGACGTAAGCGACAAAATAAACTTTTTGCAAAAAAAAAAATCATAACACCTTGAAAAATCTAAAATATTTGAAGTGTTTATCATTTATTTAAATTTTATTTATTTTAGATTTGGTACGGAATGAGAGGTCGTGGCCGCCCGAGAAAGAGTTGGCATGATCATATAAATGAGATTTTGAAAGATGGGAACATTCGAAGTCAGAATAATAGGAGAGCATGTATGACGCGATGCATGGATGTAAATGAGGCAAAACATGTATGTCAAGATAGAGGTGTCTGGCGTTCGGTCATCTCTGCCTACCCCAAGTAGGGATACGGCGTGATGGTAAATGTATGTAGATTTGGTAAACGGTTAATACACATGAACATAATACAGCAACCGTGCACAGAAACATCCCACAAGGCCAACCTGCATAATATGTATATGTGGGTCTACCAATAATACATTCAAAGATTATTTTTTTTTAGCATTTATATATTTATTTACTTGCTCCCAAGAAACAAAGTTTCGCTGAGGGGAGCAATTCTCAGTCAAACTAGAAAATTAACACTGAAAATTTAAAACTAACGTCTAATAATTAAAAAAAAAAAGAAAAAAAAAACAGCAAAAGTTTTCAAAAAGAGAGTGGGAAAAATATAACATGTTAGATAAATATTAATTATAAAAGTGCTTAGGCTCATAAGTACAAAAAATGAAAATAAAACATATATACACATAGATAAATTGAAATACACATAACAGCTGGCCGATAGCGGCTTTCCAAATATAACCGCAGTGGACAGCAAGAACACTTCGTAAGTTAAAAGATTCGTGGCAACTCTCGAAGATTTATTGAGAACTCAGCTACTCCAGCTCTGTCTTTAGTTTCTGAATAGGGCACAAAAAATAAACTTTGCTTCGCTCCTAACAAGACATATTATATATGACTTGGTGTTCAAAGGCTTACATCATAGACAGCTGTCTGTTTAGTTCTTAGGAACTAATGTAAGTTTTTAGTATAACGTCACATGCTTAGGAGTTATTCTGGAAAGATGACAAAGTTTTAAAAACCATGCACGTTTGTGTGTCAACATAGCTAAGTTTGCTTTTTTAAAGATCTCACACATCGCCAAGGCAAACTGGAGATTACAGTTTCGAGTCTCTTGTCTTTTCTATAAAGCAGTTTACCTCGGAATGATATCGCTTGCTATGCAACTGGATGCCGGTCTCACGCTTGTGAGCTTCAACACATAAGAAGAATTATGCTCCCAGGCCAAAGAATTTCATTTATAGTTTTTTCAAAGCATATGGAACGAGTACCACCGAAGCACTGCTAATATTGAAAGGAATGACACCCCTAGATCTGGAGATGTAGACTAGAAGTGCTATTTTCAATCTAATGCGGGGCTGTTCTTCTGTGATTGAAGATGTTCTTCTTTTCCCTCCAGGGGGCCGAGTGTCACGCAGTGTTATTGAAAGAAATTCAAACGAAAATTTACAGAATATCTGGCAGTTCCGTTGGTCGGCCTGATAAGTAGGGACAATAACCTTTTTATTTTAACCTGACGTGAGGAATCGACTTAAAACTCCTTGGGTTGTCTTGACTTGCCAATTTTTCGCAGGACTGGGAAATTTTAAAAGTTATCTTCACTGATTTGAAATTGCCTCCTCTGTCTCATGCCAGTTCTGTCAATACTTGGACCAAACTTCGGAACACATCCTGTGGGATTGTTACCATCCAATGGTGTCCTCTTATAGATCGGAGCTCCTTGTTGCTTTACGTGGGCTTCTTAAAGCTCCCACTGGTCGCGAGGATTTTGTGATCTCGAAGAACAATTTTAAAGCCTTTAAGAAGTTCTGTTATGGTTATGGTGCCTTACTATAAGTAGATTCCCAATAAGATTTTCAAATGACCTTTTCAAATGTAAAGCATCAAAATTGGCACCTTTAATACTTTATATTTGAAAAATCTGAAGCGAATGACATTCATTGTTATTTTTGCACTCCGGTGCCGAGATTCCCAATATACATAGAAGGCTCCATTGGCAACTTTTCGCGTTATGCATTTATTTGTCGCTTACATAGTGTTCTGTGAAAGGGACGTTAACAATCCCCAAATGCAGAGCAGATGATGATGGAAATAGCGATACAAGCATAAAAATTTCCAATTTAAAGAAAAACATCATAACACAGCGTATCTTTCTCCTAACAATTAGGGACTTCATACATATTATTCAATCGCTGGCTGATTTTGTTATGCGGGCTGCTTCTTCTTCTTCAATGGCACTACAGCCCAAATCGGGCTTTGGCCTCCTCCAACTTTCGCTTCCAACCCTCCCTCTCCTCAGCCACCGTTCCCCATCTGGTCACTTGAAAAAGCTGGTTCGCATCTTTGGTATACTTTGGTTACTTCCTATCTCAGTCTTGGTCTTCCTATCATCATCACCCACTTGGGTACCCGTGAGTTTGACATTCTTTGTACGCGTCCAGCCCATCTCAATCTCGAGAGCCTCATATGGGTTGAGATACTAGGAGCCTGGTAAATACTGTACAATTCAACGTTGCGCCGGATGTGCCATTCATCGCCGTCCCTACGGTCTGATTTGTTTATCAAAATATATGAGAACTCTTAAGACTTTTGAGTACATAAACTTAAGATCTTGTATGTCACATGTTTAAATTAAGTAGGTACGTATATTAAATTTGGGAGACCTAGATTGTGATGGGAGGACGACATAAGGAGAGATGCGGCACAGCTTTTGCAAGTTCCTAATTGGAGAGCGGTAGCTGCGGAAAGAAGCAGCCACTGAAGAAAAAGATCAAATTGATTTACCACACACTATTCATAAAACAAAAAATAATATTTAAACTGAAAGTTTCACTATAAGATTTTCTTCGTTTTTTGGCCATGTATAATGTTTTTATCTCAATGTTTCGGTTATAAAAATATATTAAACATAATTTTCCATAATAGTTGCATGTAACACATGAGATTCAACTATCGATGGCGATAGTATGCATAATTGAAGAATACGCACCAAACTATAAACACTTAACACAAATTAATAAATATTTTAAGATATTTTGTTTTCTATACGAAACATGTACCTAGGTATGTATGTCAGAATAGGATAGTATGGAGGTCAATCTGTTTTTCGTACCCAGAATATGTAAACAGCATGATGTATGTTTGTGGATTAAGTAGGTATCAAACTATTGAGTGAAATATTGTGAAGTGTTTACTGCCTTTCAAATTGTATGAAACGATGTCGTCGTCACCAAATTCAAATTTTATAAAAATTGTTAAAAAAAAGTTTGTGATGTACATACTACTACAATGTTCATATTTTTTGTAGAAAATATGATTTTCTAGTTGGTCTATTTCGTTTTTTTTCGATATTTTTAAATACAAATAATTACAGTAGGTTTTGTTGAAAGCAGAATAAATTAATGCAGTTGAAATGAGATCGCTAAGAAGAATCTGTAACATGACGATGTATGACAGGGTCAGAAACGAGGACATAAGAAAAGAATGTAAGATAAAGAAAGATTTCATTAATAGAATGAAAGTGAACATATTGAGATAGTTTGGGCACATGGGGATGGAGTTTGCGATCCACTTCCACGCCGAAGGACGCTATAGGACCCATTGGTCCTGTTCATCCCCGACGCAACCGCAACATCGGACAACACAATATCACATATCCATCGGGTTCAACCACTGCCCCCGAGAGTCCAACCTCAAACGTCGGGGCCTCCGCTCGGGATCAGTCGCAGGGGCAAGCCCCTAAGCACACCGATCGAGTCGGAGGGGCTTGTCCCCGTACCCCTCGGTAATCGTGTTGGCGTCCGAAGGTTCCGCGGGTTAACAGCGGGGGCATCCGTAATCATCACCTGTCAGATTTGACGTCTCGTTGTCAACACAGGATGTCTGACCCGACGTCTGCGCCGGCGGTGTGCCCGAACCTCACATAACATTCGCCACAGTTGACGAGTCACTGCCGAGCGAGACTAAAGGCGTTTGTCCTGCTCTTCTTTAAGTACAGAATTGAAGGGGGCACAACAGCGTCGGCCGCCCACCCCCCCTTTTACGCCCTAAGAGCCGCAAGCTAGGGAAGAATGAACGAGGAACGCCTGAATAAGAAAATATACATTGCGGACAGGAATGGAATGAGAGGTCGGGGTCGCCCAAGATAGGGATGGCACGTCCATGTGAACGGTATTTTAAAAGACGGAAATGTCAGAAACATGAATAACAGACGAACATGTATAAGACGATGTATGAATGTCAACTTGGCTATGAATGTGTGTCAAGAGAGAAATAAGTGGCGTTCGATTCTCTCTGCCTGCCCCGCAAGGGACATGCCGTGATGTGATGTGTGTATGTGTTGTTGAAAAATAAAGATATAAATAACGATTTTAATAAATGAATAATCATATCAACACTAAAAAATCATTGCACATCTATAAATAAAATTGATCCATTTCATTTTTACATGGATATTATTATATTTATGAGATGATATTATGTTTATATTAGCGCGGCAGATAAATTTACAGAATGATATTTTCATTTAATATTTCATTTGCTTTTAGATTTTTGAGAAACGCCATGTATTATTCATTTACATGACTGAATTAATTTTAAATATTTACATATTCAAATCGCATTCATGTAATTGAATAACAAAGAAAAATCATAGTAAAATATAACATTTAAAAATGGATTATATTTGGTTTATTTCTTAGTTTTATTCTTGTAATAGAAATGCTAAAACCCAATACGCATTTGTAAGAACATTTAAACTACTAGCGGACCCGACAGACGTTGTCCTGCACGAACGTTGCCTTGCCTGTTATTAGCAGGATTAATAAACATTAAAATACCACACGCTATCACGGTATATCCCACAGCGACAGGTGTGCGGGTGTGGATTAACTTATAAAATGAAGCACGACACTTGTGCTTCCTTTTATATATATTTTTTTCTTTTTTAGGTGAGGCGAGACTGATATCTTGCCAGATATCAGTCTTGCCTTACCTAAAAAAGGCTTCATTCAGAATGAGTAATAATACTGCACTCGATAAGAAAGTGATAGTAAAACAAAATTAAATTTATATAAAACTAAATTATTTGTTATAATATTCATAAAAAAATAGAAATATTTAACCGAAAATATTACGAAATATTACATTGAGATTACTTTGATACACCATACATATCGTCAAAATATCACTCAAAATAGAATATATTTGTAAAAAAACTAAATAGCTTCAGAAAATAATAATGATAAATTGTAGATATAACTTAATAATTTCATAAAATATTAAAAATATGAAAACAAATCACTTGACAGCGCGAGCGTTGAGAAAAACATCAAGTTTTAATGGCATAACCAACATTGCATAATATTATGACATATCGAAAGCAATGTTGCCATATTCGAAAAGCATATTCCGAAAATGTTTGTAACGATTGATATTTTTATTATTCTTTTATTATATTGATGTATAAAATTCCTTTTTTTGAATCTAAACCATTCAGGAACTCACATAAAACGTTTCATCAATATCAGTTCAGCCGTTTAGGAGGAGTTCAGTGACATACACACGTACAGAAGAATTACAACATATGTAAAGATTTTACATAAATACCTTTGAAAGTTTGTCTTACTATTTTAAATTACGATGGTTTACAAACTAAATATGTAATAATGTGCTTCCAAAATATAAGCAGAAAAATATATTATTCAATGTCAATCTTCACGCTTACCCTACGAGAGGATGTCAGGATTTTAGACTTTAAAAAATAGATTAACATGTACACAAAATAGTTTTTACTATAAAGGTCTCAAAATGTATAATAGTTTACCACCAAACATAAAAGAAACCAAAATATTGTCACAAAAAATAAGCTAGGTGCTGAATACATAGTTAAAAACTTTAATGTTCGCCATAGTTTTACATATTGTTTTTATATTTAATTGTTATATACGCTTACTTATTTTTTCCAAAAAATAATTATTTATATATTTTTAATTTAAACTAGATGTTTTAATTTTATATATGTTTTTAAGTCTAAATAAAGTTTACTACTATTATAATATTACTCGAAAAAGGATGCATGGTCACCTCAGATATAAGAATTGTAGCTTTCATTATTTACAAATAACCAATTCTCTCAATAGATGGCGTTACAACAAAATAAATAAAAAAAATAATTCATAATTTCACCCATAGATGGCTGTAGTAAAAATTCCTTATTTTCAAGCGAAAAGAATTTCAGTATTACAATATATAGAACTTTCAAAATTGAATTGATAGGGATCTCATTAAAAAGGCATAATTGGTGAACGTTGCGCAAGCGCATAAAGTGATCACGTAAACCAGCCGATCACAGGTCGTAAGCCCTGTAGGTGCCTTGATTTCCCGGTTCTCCTACAATAAATATTCCAACTTCGTCTCTATTGAGATAATTAAAAATCTGTTAAAAAATATCTTTGACTCCCGACAGGGAAAAAAATCCAATGTTTGCGCATATGCAATAATAAAAATATATTCGATAATTGATTTTATTTGGAAATGAGATATTATGTATTATGTTTTTCATATCTTAGTTAAACTACTACGTAAGAATGTATTGGATGCTGCCATGTGTTTTCGCTATTATTCTACGATATTAAATAAACTATCACTAAAAAGTCAGATATAAAAGAGATTCGAGGCATGTAGCATTATTAAATAATGTGTAATATAATCAGATATAATAACACAAGTTGATTGAGTGAATTTACACTCAATGTTTAGGTCATTGTTACGAGAAAGTAAATACTACAGAAATAATCCTGTGAAGTATAGTCCTTACACTGTGTGTTTTTAAATTGATATTAAATATATATAAATATACGGTGAGAATATTACGAGTGATTTTCGTTTATTGGTGAAATTACGCAACATGTAGATAATTTTGTTATTTTTACTTGAGTTAGTACAAAATTACGTTTGTTTCACTGACGCAAACGATTAATTCTCTAAAAGCATTGAACACGTGAACAATAATAATATTATATCTGTGTACCTACTATGCACAATTTATCAATAAATTATCAGTTCGGAGATAAAAGAGAAATGTTGAAGCAAAGCGGATCTCGTGTTAGGATATTATCCCGAGAGGGATAACCTTTCATTTTTATACTGTACATATACATATATGTTCCTCAACAATACACTTTCATAGTGAAATACACAATACACACACGTCATTTTTTGGTACCCTGAGGAAAAGTTAGCCAGGAATACACATTACATACACCATCACAGATTGTGTATAGGTACGTCAACTGTTTTAAAGATTATCAAAAAAATCTATATTACTTACAACTAAATTTCTATTGAGATCCAACAATGTCATAACGCCGATTTATGATAACATTATTCCAAAAGCGCTCATTCGTAACTGTTGATTCTGCGAAACTATATAGAAATTAATTTACTGAAAGCCTCAAGACTGCGCTCCACTTATCTCAGAGGGTATTTATTTATTTCATTATTACATAGTAGGTTATATCCTCGACACAGATCTTTAGTTTACTACACAAGGATGTACATAAGTGGACATGGATATCACTAAACAGAATCATAATCATAAATCATAATCAAGTCGATTATATATTAATGTATAAAAGTGGAGCCTCCAGTATTATGAATGAAATAACTTACAGAAGATAGAACTTGGATAAAGACCACTGGTGACCACATATAGAAGCCGCACCAATAATAATTAAAGAGTAAGACAACTGAATTAACCAAAGTTCAATATAGAAGCACTGCAAACACCGAAAGATTGAGGAAGATGAGGTAATATCTCAAACTGTCCTCGAAAATGATTGGGATAGGGTAAAGAAATAGTCGTAATTGCAGCTGATGCCGGCATTGGTAATAAATTCAGACAAATTAGAAACTCATGGTTTGACTTAGAATGCAAGAGAATATATGAGAAAAACAGACTCAGAAACCTTAGGAGAAACAAGGACTTAAAGGCATGCCTATGAAGCTGCTAGAAGAGAAATTACGCAACCAGATGCTGAGGAAGAAGAAAAAAGCCTACATGAACAATATACTGCTGGAAATGGAACATCACCAATTTTTGTAGAGATATCAACGGAAACATCATAGCAGACATTGGGATGGTTAAAAATAGACGCAAAGAATATTTCCAGCAACTCATCAGGAAGTCAACTCCCCTACACTCATAGAATTAAGACTGGCAATCGAGAAATAAAAAAAAACTATAAGGCCCAGGGACAGATAACATACTATCCGAACTACTGAAATATGGAAACGAACACTTTAATAAGTTGATCTTCACACAAGAGAATGTACAATAACCACCACCACAGAAACAACACAAGTCGCAAACAAATACATATGTATGTGCCTAAATCTACTAAACCTATACAACCATTCCTTTGAAGATTTTTTTCACAGCCGTTACCATTTTCTATGGTTTCCCCTATGGTTTTCAATTTGACGTTTTTCCAGCGGAAGTTCATTGAAAAAAAAATCCCAAAAAAGAATAACGATGGTGTGCAAATATCGAGTTTCTTCTATCTATTAAGTAAACAAATTTATGTCTTGTCCTATTTTCAACTACATAGTTATGATATTCAGGTTCTCTTAGTATTTGGTTCTCTTACCAATATTTATTTACTATAAACATTGGTATATTAACATGTCGAGGTACATTCATTGACGAGGATGTCCAGCTCTCGTGGTCGTCTCTTCTTCTTCTTCTCAGCCCAATCCCGTCCATTCCTGGACGAAGGCCTCCTCCATCTCCTTCCACGCCACTTTATCCTGTGCTCCGAGCAACCAATTGGCACCAGCATGACGGCTGATGTCATCTCTCCATCTCATTGGCGGTATTCCAACACCTCTGACTGTCGTTCTCGGTCTCCAAGCCAACACTATCCTTGGCCATCGGTCTTCGGGGTATCTAGCCACGTGACCCGCCCATCTCCACTTCAGAGTAAGAATGCGGTGGACTACATCAACCAATTTTGTTCTTTCCCTGATGGTGTCGTTTCGCACCCTGTCTCTCAGAATTAATCCTAACATGGCTCTTTCCATGGCTCTTTGGGTGACTCATAGTTTTTCAGCACTTTTCTGAGTCAGTGTCACAGTCTCCAAGCCATAAGTAGCCACTGGCAGTACACAGGTCTCATGTACCTTCCGTTTGAGGTTGATGGGAATTTGGGGATTTTTGAAGATGTGGGCCAATTTCCTAAAAGCTGCCCAACTTAGTCCAATTCGTCTCTTTATTTCGGCCGTTTGGTTTTCTCGACCAATTTTCATAGTGTGTCCCAAATACACATACTCTTGGACATTTTCAATCAAGATCCCATCCACCGTGATCTGAGATCCTGCTGTGCCCATCACCTTTGTTTTTGCCATGTTCATGTTCAGTCCAACATCTTTGGATGCCTCTTTGGTTGTCGCCTAGCGTCTGGTATTTTCACGAAGTATACCTCACTTGACAAATAATATGATAATCACTGATAGTACTTACTAATACATAAAAAAAAATAATTAATGCCATTCAAAGTGCTGTTCCAGCCTAAAATTTTCGAACTGTAATTGCACGTTTAAGATTACAGCCCTTGTAACAGTACACCTATATACCTATACTCAAATATACAGAGTATGCAAAAAAAAACTTTTCTAACATATAGATATTTCGTTTTGCAATTCGCAATCATTATGGGAAATATTAAATTGAGTTATAGGATTTATTTTGTGAAAGTGATCACGTTACAGCATATGTCAGAATAACATATGGCTCTCACGAGGGGTAATTTGAGACTATTCTTAGTTTTAAACAAGACCTTATTTTGTAACAGACTTATCTCTTCGTGGGATCATTTAGTATATAACGTTTTCGGTTATAGTCAATCACTTATTGTAATATATTTGTCATTTAGAAAATTATTTTTATATGTGTATTAAATGTTACTTACAATAAACATCAATGTTTCTTTGGGAACCTATTAACATTAGATTACACAATATTGCTTCCTTGAAAACACTAATTAATAACATAAGAGGAAAGAAACACCAAAAATTGTCATGTATGTATTTACAAAAAATTAAATTATAAATTTTGTATAAAAAAATGCACAATAAAGATAAAAACTTTATTTATAAAATTATAATTTCACGAATTTCAGGAATTATAAGATGGCGTTTAAAGAGGGCATCTAGTGACTGGAAACATGATAATTTGAAACCGCATAATACACTTTGAAGTTACGTGTTATTAGTAAGAGTAACTAATGTGTGTCTCGTGGGTAACTATGGTTACTTTGTATACGTGATTTGAACTATTGAAAACTCAAAATTTTTGATTTTTTGCATTTAAAGAACACTAACATGAAATAAAAAAACTTTGTCGGTCAATCTTTATTGTTGTAAAATGTTAAAGTAAACTCTATATTTATGACGCTCACAAAAATGTGATTATATTTAACCTCGATACAGGTTTTTTCCTAGTGAGGTTGAATACATTCGTGTTTTAATTTTCAAAATTTTATTTGTGAGATGAAATAAATGAATAAATCACCTTGATTTTATGCACTCAATAGTACATACAATATTTATTTCGTATATTTAAAAAGTTGCTTGTACGCAAACATTGGAATTCACAAAAGGAATGTTAGATGCACCAAAAAATATGAATAAAAAGCGAAAATCGGTTATACCTAGTAAATGACTGTAGAATAGGTAACTAAAGTTTTTTTAAACATTATTATTCGAAAATTATTAGATTTTATTCCTTTTATAACATTATAATCTGGGTGGGTGAATTATTTCCATGTGACGCTTTGTCTGCTTTGCTAGCAGTCTACGTGAAATTAATTTAAGGGGGCGACTGCTGCCAACGTACCAATTTTTTCAAATTGATATTGCATCATTACTTCAAAATGAATAATTTAAAAAAAATACTTAGTTTTAAAAAAAAACTTTGTTTATAAAAGAAAAATATACCTTAACTTTTTAATTATGTATAAAATATTAAGGTATATTCAGTATATATTCTTGTAGAAAAATAATAAGCATACCCCGATTTTTGATATTTAACTTATAATTCTAAAAAAACTATAAGGTATAGAGCAACATACATATATTTTCAAAATTAAGAAGAATAAAATATATGGAAAAATATGTTGTGACATATTCAGAACTTGCAAATCCTTAAAAAATATAAATACACTAAAATCTATATACCATACCATGGTTCGACCAATACTCGAATATGCATCCACAATCTGGTCTCCAAGATATACGGTATACAAGCAACGCATTGAGAGGATACAAAAAATATCTGATGTCATTATAGTATTGTTTATGTCTTAACGCAGTTTTTCGTCCAAATTTAACTCAAATAAAATAAATGATGGGATATTAAATTGAAAAATAGGTACGTTGGCAGCAGTCTCCCCCTTAAATTAAATACTTGTAGTATGTTCCGTATACATTCCATTACGAATCCTTCAATCATTTCAATTCAAAATCATTTTCAGTATTAAGGTAGGTATCAAAAAATACATTTTAACGTTCGTGATATCCAATATTTTTGCAAATGAATTGCTACCCATCCGAAAAAGAGATTAGCCGATCCAGTAATCCGCTTCTGCTATGATAATGATTGAAGTGCTTCCAGGAAATTGAAATTGTTAGAAGTTTTTTTTGACATGTGCAATCTGCACTTTGTAAAATTAAATTCCCAGTTGCGAACGATTAATACCTACAGCGTATGATTTAAAATTTATATCTGTTTCATAGATTAAAAGTACTATTTTAATAAATTATTTCAGGCCTCGTATTTTATAAAATTAATCCATCATTGTCGTTTGAAGTTTTTTTATCGAATTCATTTATGATTTTAACATTAATTAATTTTTGGTGTTCCATTGAAATTCCGCCAGATTCCATAGACTTTGCAACATTCAAAAATTCGAATATTCTAGAATAATTTTTATATGTAGGTATATAAACTTATCCAACTGTCGATTTGTTCAAGAGAATTTATTCTCTTAACATATCGACAAAGGATTAAGCCAAGACCCGCGTATCAGGAATACTAGGAACATTTTGTATGGCGTAGTGGACTTTTTGCATGCTAAAAACACCAACTTATTAACGCAGCATATTTGTTCTGATACATGGATTTACTCAGAATTCGGAGTAAAACATTTTATGTGAGTTTTGTGTGTCCCCCCCTTATAACTTTTGATCCGCTGTATTTACAAAGCCTAAAATTTCAGAATATATAGACAATTTAAGCACACAAAACATTAATACTCAGTATTTAGAATTTTTATTCCAGTCAGGGGTTATCAACATTTTAATTTTTATAGCATTTGTCCACATATCTCAAAAACTATAAAAGCCAGAACGCTGAACTTTTGTACAAATATATTCAAATATAGTATCTCAAAATGAATTTTAAAAAACAGTTCCAGGATTTCTCAAACTGTTTTTATTAAGAAGCAAAAAATTGGTATGACAAATTTTTGTCTTTAACTGCCTTCATTTCCGTTTCTTTTAAAAATATCGAAAAATACCGAAACATGTAAACTAGAGAATTTAATTTTCTATAAAAAATGTACAGGTACATTATAGTAATATATCTCAAACTTTTTTAACAAAGTTTGTACGAATTAATATTAGTGACGACATCGCTTCATACAATTTGTATGGAATACATAATATCCAAGTTCAACTATACATACTATCGCTATCGACAGTTGGATCTCATGTGTTACATGCAACTAGTTTTTTCCATTCGATTGCCATTGTTCCCTCGAATGTCAAAACGTATGCGTCAGTCAATATTTATCAGTCGTGAATTCAGAAACTCATTTCTTTGTAAATGTATTATATATTATCTAAATAAAAGTTAATTTTGTGAATAAATTGTGAAGTATTTAAGTAAGTTATTTCATTCATTCTGTGACCAGAAGCATTTCTTTTGAAGTTTACCTTGAATAAATAGAAAGAGGAATTTATTTGCTGAGATTAATAAATTCATTTTTGAACACGCTTAAATAAACCTTCAGATTAATAAATATATTTGAAAGCAAGAAAAAAACCAACTCTAAAAATTCTTATATGTTATACAGGTCGCATCTTAAACAAACACTAGGTTATTGAGGATAAGCGATTGTTTAGATTGTATGGAATAATACATCATTGACAGATTCTTCTTCGTCCTTGCTTTTTCGCAGGTCATCTGGTACGCAATCGCCAGACTGTTCGATCTTGCGTACTATAACTCATCTTGACAGCAAAAATTAATAAACATAACCCAATATCAGTCGCCATTATTATTATTCAACATGAATAATAAATTACTCATTATCGGTCACCACTTTCATTTTTCAATATTGTACATCTTAGATTATATAATATATGATGTAAAAAAAAAAGAAAACAAGGCATATTAAAAAATTTAATACATTCAAGTGTTCAAAACATAAGAGTATTACATATAAGAAACTAAACGAAAAACGAGAGGATCGCGAACATTTCAGGGGTACATTCGGAATTATTTTTATCGAGATAATTTTCAAATATAATGATTATGGAACTGTCAAGCAGTGGATACTACATAATTTATCCCTGTATTTTATATCAAGACGTATTGGCTGAGTAAACGAGGAAACGCCCATGCATTTAATAACATTTGATTACCTGTGGGGCTTTAATATATAATTATTTCCTAATATCAGTCACATATTAATTTATAAATGTAAAGTAATTAGTATATATATAGGACACCTTTTTTTAACTATACACATAATTACTGCCCAATATCGGTCCTATTTTTACATTATTATTATATATATTGTGACGTTATTTTGTATTTACACGTCACTACTTAATTATTTTAATTTAATGTTTATAAAAATGTCTTAAACGAACGCACTTCGCAATATTGGAAATATTTCTAAAAAAGTTGTAAGGCGAACACAGCCGTGAACGGATTAGCTAGGCGGATCGAGATATCTATGCCTTCCTTTTCAACGCTGACAGCCGACACGAGGTGTCACAGGTCGCCAAACAGAATGGCGTACGCAAAACTACCCAGCAAAGACTGGAATTTTAAGTTCAAAGGAGGCTGGGTAAGTTCTTTATCTAGTGTCATCGATCCTCGTCTATATAAAATATCTGGCATGAGTCACGTTCGCTAATTTAACTGAATTCTTGCAGGAAATATAACAGCCTCCTTCTTTGCTTCCTTGCTTCCATTTCTTTCTTCCATACTTTCTTTATCTTGTTTTTTGTACATGCTGTCTATTCATCATGCTTCAATATTGGCATACTTTACTAAGTATGCCATGGATGATGAAAAATAAATAATTTTATATATCATGGTTGGTGCACACACATATTTGCACATCATTAATGGATAATAACTGTAAAACACCTGTAAATTGCACTTCAAATCGACGTAAATACTACGATGGTAGTTCTCATCACAATTGTACCTGCTGATCATCTTCAAGAAGATGGAAATTCATAAAACTGTTTCATTTCTAATTGATTAAAAAAAAACATATGAAATACTGATATTATTTGAAAATTTTGTTCAATCTGTTTAATTATGTCCTGTTTAATATTTCTTGGTTATTATACACCACATGGTTTAGAGAAATATCTGAAAACTTGTAAATTGTAATTTAAGAATCAACTTGTTTTATTAAAATGTCAAATATTTAGATTAGTTCAGGTAACGTAGATAATTGCATAATATTTAACATTCATTACCAACCATGATAACAATAAATTGTAATTTCTTTTGTACTTATGCGTTTCTTTCATCGCACAATCTTACCCACATCATATCTGACTCAGCTTTCATGTTTTCCTTACTGTTCTATTGAACAGAAAATTCTTATTTGATACTTAAATATATTCTTTTTTTTGTCTTAATCAATAAACAACACGCCCTGAGATACTGAGATATTTTCATTATTTTAAATGAGTCTCGTTGCAATATCGCTGACTGCTGGTGGTAAGGTTTTATGGTGAGTATAATTTTAGCTTCTCTTTTTCTTTTCTCATAAACCACCATACCTTGCAATATATATATATATATATATATATATATATATATATATATATATATATATATATATATATATATATATATATATATATATATATATATATATATATATATATATATATATATATATATATATATATATATATATATATATATATATATATATATATATATATATATATATATATATATATATATATATATATATATATATATATATATATATATATATATATATATATATATATATATATATATATATATATATATATATATATATATATATATATATATATATATATATATATATATATATATATATATATATATATATATATATATATATATATATATATATATATATATATATATATATATATATATATATATATATATATATATATATATATATATATATATATATATATATATATATATATATATATATATATATATATATATATATATATATATATATATATATATATATATATATATATATATATATATATATATATATATATATATATATATATATATATATATATATATATATATATATATATATATATATATATATATATATATATATATATATATATATATATATATATATATATTTCCCAGCCTCCTTTGAACTTAAAATTCCAGTCTTTGCTGGGTAGTTTTGCGTACGCCATTGTTGGGCGACCTGTGACACCTCGTGTCGGCTGTCAGCGTTGAAAAAGAAGGCATAGATATTTCGACCCGCCTAGCTAATCCGTTCACGGCGGTGTTCGCCTTACAACTTTTTTAGAAATATTGCCAATATTGCGAAGTGCGATCGTTTAAGACATTTTTATAAACATTAAATTAAAATAATTAAGTAGTGACGTGTAAATACAAAAATAACGTCACATACCTCCTCTGTTAACAAAAAAAAGAAAAAAAAGTGTTTTGATAGTAAATTTGAAAAACAGAAATTAGTAAATATAACTGGCATAAGTCCCATGTTCCCTAACTCAACCGAATCCCGCGAGGAAAAACACCTACAATTTAAGGATAAGGAAAATGTTAGAGTTCAAATGACATAAGTCTATGTCGCTGATAACGACATATCCTCGTCATTTAAATAACTGGTGACAGATCTGGAACAGTTACATAATAAAAAATAACAAAAATTATCCACCATAAAAATATATAAAATTCTTAAACTAGCTGAAACAGAAAATTTTCATATTAAATAAAAATTCCAAATTTTGACATACTTGCTGTCAAGATTACTATTCATTTAAATGAAACCCCTCTGTTCATAAAACAGACGTAATAACAATTATAATACAGTATTTACAGATCTGGTGGTGAACGTTTTCAGTCCACTCACGTTTGATTATTTAACCCCTTCAATGACACTCCCGAGAAGCGTTCATTATTTTTTTAATCGATGGAAAACTAAGGAAACCCCATCTTAGCTTTTCGTCTTGTCTCCATATTGTGAGCTTGGATTAGCTATCATTTGTGCTAATTCTCATTGTGAGCTAGAATCTGCGGAAGAGGCTCTCATGTTGAAACAGAATCACTCAGATACCATGTATCTTCAAGCATGATACAGTTATCGTGAGTCCATCCTATAAACACCTTAACTCACGATAAAAAAATTTCATCATAGGGAAAATTTAAAGTTCAGAATATTTTCCCAGTTAAAACATCATCATAGTCATCATATCAAATTGTGAGCTTAGCTCAGTATCATACATGCAAGTCTTAATTGTAAGCCAAGAAATGTGAAAGCTAACATGTAAATTTGTCTATGAAAGATTTATGTGTCAGACATAGCAAATGTAAAATATCATTATTTTAATAATCATTATCAATAACTATAAACATCAGTTATCATGAGTACCTCCTATAAACACCTTACCCATGATAAGAAAATTCATCGGGAAGATAAATGCATAAAATTTATCCACTTTGATCCCAGATGAAAAACATTTTTATATTAAACAAAAGAAATTTCATACCAGCATCTTATTTCTCCATAACAAATAATAATATAATGCAATTTTAAAATTAATATTTCAAGAATGTGATATAAGTCCAATATTGAATTTGCATTACACTATTTTGATCATAACAGAATTCAATCTTAACTAAAATGATGTTATATATCATGGTATTAGAGATCAGATTTGGTAATAGATTACCCAATATGTCATACATAAAAGCATCAGCTAGACAGAACATCAGAGATGTAATATCTAATGACTACATTTAATAAAAATTTATGACATCTAATAAATTGTAACGCTTTCTATTGCACAGCAAGTGTGTCTCCTCATGTATGTCATGTAACAGTGTCTCTTTGTCATGACTAAGGACACTAGTACATGCAAAGTAATATAAAAAATAATCTACAAAATGACAAGAATTGAGAAAATTTGTAACGTTCAACAATTTGTAATTTCTTCTATCGCACACCAAGTGTGTCCCCTCATGTATCTCATGTGACAGTGTCTCTTTGTTATGATTAAGGACACTAGTCCATGCAAGGTTATAAAAAAATAGTTTACAGAATGATAAGATTTGAGAAAATTTATAACGTTCAACAATTTGTAATTTCTTCTATCGCACACCAAGTGTGTCACCTCATGTATCTCATGTGACAGACAATGATCAGTGTCTCTTCGTTATGATTACATCAGACATCTAGCTGACCAAACTAAATCTCCAGATGCAGTCTACGATAACTGAGGTGGTCGACACGGTTATCTGGAAGAAGACCATGGCATTCCATGCACGTGATACCATAGATATAACTCTTATATAGTAGAAAAATGAGTGAATTATCAAATAAATTTCCTATTATTGTAATAAAAAAAAGAATATAGTAGCATTTCAGTATTTTAAGTTATACCATGACATATAACAATCGATTTCATATTACAATATGAAATTGGTATTTATAAACAAGAACATTACATAGGCAGTAACCAACATGAAATAAAATAGGAGCTCTACATACAAGCTTTTATCAAATTGATATACTTAGGTTTTCATTCAGGATCATATTTACCATCAACACAATTTGTATGACATATACTACAATTTTCCTTGGAAAATATCAGTTCTATAGTCCAACATCTAAACAATATAGGATAACATTTTAATATAAAAAAAAGAAAGTACAATGTAGCTCTACAAATTTTGACATAAAAATAGAACTAACTCATCTGAATGAAAACTAAAGTGTATGACATCTCAATATTGTGAAGAAATACTCCATCACAGCACTCCTCACAATATAATCAAATTTAAATTTGTCGAGGAACCCATCATATCATACATATGCCATCAGAGTACCAATATGTTCCTCGAGAAATTTCACATTATAAAAAAAAACAGTGTATTTACAGTGTAAACATTTATCAACGTTTGATTAATTTGGTCATCTGACATATTATATCCTGAGAATGATAATAGCATTAAGCAGATATGGATGTCATGTATTGGCAATGAAAACATACAATTTATATGATACAGTTGTATCATACTGATGATACAAACATCAAAAATTTTAATATTAATCTGGTTTTAAGAGATCCTTAATGTGAAAGTTCCCTACAGACTTATTTTGTTCATTCGCTAATGTATAAACTACAGGTGATATTTTTGCTATAATTTTGTTTCTAACAAAGCGTGGAGCTAATTTTGATGAAAAGAATTCAGCGCCTTTGGAGTTTACAAAATTTCTCCGGTAGACAAAGTCACCTACATTATAAGAGCGTTCGACCCTATTTTTGTTATACAAAGTGGCATTGCGTTTAAAAGCTGACATAAGATTCTTCTGAACTTCAAAAAAAATAATTCTTAATTCATCTAGCATTTCAGCATAATCATGGGGCTTTTCTATTTGCATGTCATCTGCTGAGATGGGTCCAGGTTGATACCGTTGATGCATCTCACCTGACAGAATTTGTTCACGACCGTGAAAAAGAAAATAAGGTGTATAACCTGTTGAGATATTTACAGTACCATTCATATAACGCAGCAGCATACTTTGATGAAATCATCAATTTATAATTTTCATAAAGCTATAAATTCAAAACTAAGTAACTACTTCAAAACTTCAAGCAAAGTATTAATCAATTAAAAATCATATTCCCAAGAAAGTTGATTTCAAAATCAAATTAATCAAATTTCAAAGCATAATGTTGGCTTTGTTCGCCACTTGTTCAAATACAAAATAGAAATCATCACAGTGCGCCCAATGCCAAACAGTTGAACACCCAAGGCTGAACAAGATTATTAAACAGAAATCTGTCCATCCAAAGCCTATCCAAAAATCCGACACCGCACTACACCGTAATATAATTTCATCCCCGTAATTGACTCGTCATCTATACGTTCCATTTTTAAAGAAATTTTATATTGTGGAAATGTCAAAAGAAAGTACAGAAACGTACGAATGATTTTATAACATCAGCTTATTACTCATAATATAGGATGATTTGATACAACATGATTAATTATTCGTACCGAAAACAATAATCTTTGTAATGTGTATGACAATTACAAAAAAAGAAGAGTTTCTTTATAAAATTAACATATTAGTATACACCGTGCATTATTTCCAATTAATATACAATCATATCTAACAATTACAAATATTTCATAACTCAGAACCAACTATTTAGTTGCAGCACGAGTAGTCATGCAACTACATAAGTTTTCCTCCCGCCGTATAGATGGCGTTAATTACACTTTTGACAAAAGAATATAATTAATTTTCATTTATTTTAACTTTAAAACAGTATTATTTCCCCAACATTAATTTTAATGATTGTTAATCATTTCTAAAATAAACTACAATGATTATAGTCAGTAAAATGTCAAATAGATTATACAAAAAGTGTATTGTTATTATTTTTTTTTTTTAATAAGGCACAGCCACCAATAGAGGCGGATTTGTGGTGTATTGTTATACATAAAAGATTCTATCATTTGAACGATGAGTTCCATAACATTTCTGAATTATTAACATTAATTTCTATTGAATAACCAGCGTAACATGTTGTTGTAGGTCGATACTGTGTACCACACATTAGACAACATAAATATAATATGAAACATTAAACAATTTATTCATAATAGAAACAAGACTCATTTCCATATAAAAATGAAGTTATTATCATCAAGAAGTAACATTACATTTGGTAAATTCAAACTAAATCATTCTCAGAGATGACAATATTACATCATAAGTTTATGTCAGACCAAATTAATAAACATGGAATACCTTAAATAAGAAATAGACCAAAATCCATATAGAAATATCATCTCTCCGAGCCTTGATTTTTTGTGATTATACAGCAGATTCAAATTCAGCATTCCCAAAAAATATTTCATAGAATTCACCAACACATTCCATCTGTAAAAGTGAAAATATTTAATTGCATATTCATTACAATCATAAACAAAACTCCCTATAGCACACCTTGATTTGAGATTCAATTTAAAAGAACATTTTCAGTTATTATTTTATACAACATAGCTGAACTTTTAACATCAAAAATTGAGAAAAAACACATGTTCCCAACAGAGAATAAAAAACTCAAATTGTTTTAAAACACCATTTCCTTTTAATTGTATTGATTTAACATGAATTAAGAAAACTTTTTATTATTATCGAAGAGTATTATAACAATAATATCATTATTTAAAAAGACATTGATTATTTTCACTTGTTACAAGAAAAAAATATTAACTGCCATGCAACAATGTTGATTGTATGCAGGTATCAGACAGACCTCTTTTTGATAATTACCACAACAATCTCCTAATTAATACCCCACATATGATTTTTATAATTATTTTTTACAAGTTCAAATTTTATGACCGACCCAAGAAAAATGTATACTATGTTGTATATTAGCAAAAAGGAAATTACAACGCTTATAAAGATTCATATTTTTTTTATCTATAACATAGGTATTCAACATTAAAAATGCAAACCAAACATGAAATAACATTTAGCACAGTCCAACGACAAATTAAAATTATACAACCTGATGCTTTTTGAAGACAGTTTCAATTATAAAAATTTGATACCCTCATTATGTATGTTCAGTTAAAATGTGACATTTTAATTATGAAATCAGAAAAATAATTCTAATCAATTTATAGATTTACAAAAAAATAGACATTAATAATAATTGATGACAACTCAAGTTTTGTACTGAAAAGAAAGTGAATTTTTATGTTATAGTCCTCACGACATTTAATTATTTATTAGTTTACAATACAAACTGATTGAGTAGATTTCTTGAATGGTATTTCTCGAATAAGACTGGTCATAATGGGCTCTTCCACACTTTTTAGAAATAGTTTGGTTGACTTCTGGTCATCTCCTGAATATAATCTCACAGCTCGGCTTTCATGACGATGGATTCTGCACAGTCCTCAGATTAAGGATGGGTTTAAGGAAGGAAAGGAATCGCTACCACAAAGTACACGAACTAATTATCAATTTTACGTTCTCTACAAACACTAATCTGTCCCCCACAAACATCTGACTTTAAAAAGAGTTATAGAATGGGCGCCAGTCTTACAATCAATAAAAATAAAAAATACAAATGGAATTTAAATCCTAATAGTCCGCGCTCTTCAATTTTTTAAAAAAATCCTGCCCCACTTTGGGCCGACAATTGCAAGGTATGGTGGTTTATGAGAAAACAAAAACAGAGAAGCTAAAATTATACTCACCATAAAACCTTATCACCAGCAGTCAGCGATATTGCAATGAGACTCATTTAAAATAATGCAAATATCTCAGTATCTCAGGGCGTGTTGTTTATTGATTAAGACGAAAAAAAGAATATATTTAAGTATCAAATAAGAATTTTCTGTTCAATAGAACAGTAAGGAAAACATGAAAGCTGAGTCAGATATGATGTGGGTAAGATTGAGCGATGAAAGAAACGCATAAGTACAAAAGAAAATTACAATTTATTGTTATCATGGTTGGTAATGAATGTTAAATATTATACAATTATCTACGTTACCTGAACTACTCTAAACATTTGACATTTTCATAAAACAAGTTGATTCTTAAATTACAATTTACAAGCTTTCAGATATTCTTCTAAACCATGTGGTGTATAATAACCAATAAATATTAAACATGACACAATTAAACAGATTGAACAATACCCCTAAATAATATCAGTATTTCATATGTTTTTTTTAATCAATTAGAAATGAAACAGTTTTATGAATTTCCATCTTCTTGAAGATGATCAGCAGGTACAATTGTTGAAGAAAACTACCATCGTAGTATTTACGTCGATTTGAAGTGCAATTTACAGGTGTTTTACAGTTATTATCCATTAATGATGTGCAAATATGTGTGTGCACCAACCATGATATATAAAATTATTTATTTTTCATCAGCCATGGCATACTTAGTGAAGTATGCCGATATTGAAGCATGATGAACAGACAGCATGTACAAAAAACAAGATAAAGAAAGTATCAAAGGGAGAAAGGAACAAAGGGAGGCGGTTATATTTCCCAGCCTCCTTTGAACTTAAAATTCCAGTCTTTGCTGGGTAGTTTTGCGTACGCCATTGTTGGGCGACCTGTGACACCTCGTGTCGGCTGTCAGCGTTGAAAAAGAAGGCATAGATATTTCGACCCGCCTAGCTAATCCGTTCACGGCGGTGTTCGCCTTACAACTTTTTTAGAAATATTGCCAATATTGCGAAGTGCGTTCGTTTAAGACATTTTTATAAACATTAAATTAAAATAATTAAGAAGTGACGTGTAAATACAAAAATAACGTCACAATATATATATATATATATATATATATATATATATATATATATATATATATATATATATATATATATATATATATATATATATATATATATATATATATATATATATATATATATATATATATATATATATATATATATATATATATATATATATATATATATATATATATATATATATATATATATATATATATATATATATATATATATATATATATATATATATATATATATATATATATATATATATATATATATATATATATATATATATATATATATATATATATATATATATATATATATATATATGTTACTAGAAAGGTTTTCACGGGTATTTGAAAATATGAAATTATTATTATCTTTGGGGTTATCCCGCGTCAAAATCAGATCCTTGGAAGGATCTTACGTCAACCGACGTTTCGCCTGGATCACACCAGGCATCTTCAGGGCCTTGTTGATAGATTCTCGCTTCGTGTGTCAGTGTAAGCACGTCCGTTCGAGCCGAGAACCTAGCACCAAGTGAAGATTGGAAAGTTAAAGTTTAAACTGTAGGGGTAGATGGGTTTTCCCCGCTTTTGTTCGCCTTAATGGCTTTTGACTGGCTTCTGGTGATTCGCCTCACGCTTAATGATGTATCTATTGTATTAATTTTATTTGTTTGGCGTTTAACATTTAATGAGTTTACTGTAATGGGATTTTTATTGCTGTCAATTTCTGAGGTATTTAATGAATGTTTTATAATGTTATTTTTATTTTTATTGTCGATTCTATTTTTATGCAAGATATTTTTCAAAATGCCCGCGTCAGATTCTGATCCTCAAGAGGATCAGTTGTCAGCCGACGTTTCTGAAGATGCCTGATGAGATTCAGGCGAAACGTCGGTTGACAACTGATCCTCTTGAGGATCAGAATCTGACGCGGGTTATCCCCAAAGAAATCTTTACTAACATATATATATATATATATATATATATATATATATATATATATATATATATATATATATATATATATATATATATATATATATATATATATATATATATATATATATATATATATATATATATATATATATATATATATATATATATATATATATATATATATATATATATATATATATATATATATATATATATATATATTCATAGTTCACAATTTTTCATATCGAAGACGTGATCAAGATTTTTTTTTTGAAAAAATAATGAATATGTCCTTGTTTAACAAGTACCTACACATCTTTCTACGTTCCCGTAAATATGCAAATAAATGCTTGGGCTATAGGTGAACGAATTCGGTTTCGGCAGGATTCGAACTCGCGATCACTGGATTGCCATCGCGCTAGCCGCTCTACCATCGACCCAACTAATTCTAAAGATTCTCCACAAAATATTATAGATGATTCAATGTTGTACTTACACAATAATTTATGAGTAAAGTCTATTTTTTTTACACGTTTTGACAAATGTCGAGTAATTTCAGTTTCGCTATAATAAAATGTCTGGAAAACATGTGTTACATCTTTCATACAAAAATATTTTCCGATAAATTATTTTCTTTACATAGGTACAATAAATACTCAGTTCTTTCAAACATTTTCAATAGAAAAAAAAAACCCTTCTGATATCAAAAACGAACAGGCGAGCGGTGAGTCGCTCTCAGAAAAGATGGACGGATTAACTTATCCCAGTTGCAGTAAGAAAACGGTCTGAGACAGGAAGAATTAAGAAATCTCATTAGATGCCTACTTGACAATGGAGGGATAATTAATAAAGAAGATTATGAAGCAGGATGTTAAATATACTAATGTTGCGACGAACACAAATCTGATCAATTACATACATCTCTGTACACATATGTACATACATACCATCACACCATGTCCCTAAATCTAAACCCTCATGATAACCCATATCGTGAATGTACTTATCTTTGAGAGTTCGATAGTATCTTAACATTTTATAGTACTCCATAACACGATTTGGGTTATCATGAGGGTTTCGATTCCACCGTTTGACCGGACTTACACCCATTGCAGTCGTTTGTCGTTAATTCTTTTTCAAGTGACCAAACCATTTCAAAGTGGTCATATTCGAGTTAACATCCCAGCAAATGCTAAATAGCGTAATTTGCATATTATATACCTTAGCTTTTATTCTTCCTCTACGTGCGCCATATCAGTATGCCCCTACGTTAGCGATCACAACAGAGAAATTAACAATTCGCCGACGTCTTTGATGGCGATCCACTCACGAAGGTAGCGGGGCACGACTTCTGACATCTCTCAACTCTTCGGTGTCCTTCTATTTTGTCTTTCACAATCAGTTGAAGTAGCTTCGAAGAGCCTTAATTTTATTTTGAATACAAATTTAAACGTAGTGTTATAGAATATAATTTATCCTCGTGTTATGTAATCCTTGAGAATAACTTTAGTGGAAAGATAGAGAGTGTACTATGCATAATAATAGGTAATAATAATATCCTAACTTTTGTCATTATGCTAATGTGTTTATCGAAACACACCTGCATCACATCATTACCTATTTTCAAACCTGCCTATACTTACATTATACACTCTAACTTTCGTTTGTGATAAAAGTATAATTGGAATATTACTTTTTTACGAACAAAGGTTGTAACAAATAATTTAATTATGTTCATTCATTTATTCATTCACACCATCACGGCATATCCCACAATGTGGGGTAACCAGCGAAAGGTGTGCGGGTGTGCATTGCCTTATAAAAGAGAGCACTACATATCTGTGTATACCCACACACCAGTCTCGTCTCACCTAAAAAGGCACTATATTCAGAATGGGTGGTGAACCTCATTGCTGAACTATGTGAGATGTTATTGTTGCCTGTTGTATTTTCGATTACCCGGCTCTTACGGGACACTCGAAAACAATAATAGAAAAGAGTGGAAGCACTATTCTAAGCCGGTGCCTCACAGCTAAATTTAATTTAAATTTAGTTTTTGTTTCTCCGATATTAACCCTTTCGGCCCTGCATTTTTGTTAAGGTAGGAAAAAAGATTTAGATTTATTTTTCATTTCTAGAAAGGCAGATAAATGAAAAATCTTTTTAATTTTTTTAAATTTTTTATTTGTTTTTGGTGTTTTACGATGTGCACATTTGTGACCATCAGGGCTGAACTGTAGTACATTTTAGTAATATTTAGTATAATTGCATACAAGTTAATAATTTTTTATAGTGTGAAATTTTTAAAATGGTGTGAATTTTTTAATAAAAATTGGATAATGAACTTAGGCAAAGATGAACATTGCATTTAATGCACATTATCTTGATCTTGATGAGGAAAATTCCATCTTCATCGTTGTGGCTTCGAGGAACATTTTTTCTAAATGCATGATAAATGGTCTTGCTTTCCATAGTCATATTACAAATGAAAGATAATAAGTAAAATATGTTCATTAAATTATGAATTAAAATATAAAATCGTATTAAATTATAAAATTTATTGATTTCGCTGTTAGAATTGTAATTCACTTTCAGTATCAATTGAGCCCTGTTGGTCAAATATGTGTACATCAAGATTTAACATTGATTTCAATTTAAGTAGAAGAACTGGTTGTGATATTTAGTATAATATAATCCATAAGTTGAAAGTATTAATCATAAATAATTACAATAAAAAATAAGATATCATATTGCATTTTTACAAAAAAAAACTCATTTATTTGCTTACCTGACATTCTGGTAGCGCGAACAATGGCAACTGTCAAATGAATTCAAAAAACTTACTACTTAACACAGAGATGGCAGTGAGCTTGCATTTATATTCGATGTTGAACATTGGGTACTAGATATTGGCACAAAAATTGAAATATCTTTATGAACAAAATATTTGTGTATAAGAGTTTCATTTTCATGGTCATTTTTGTGACCACCAGGGCCGAAAGGGTTAAATAGGTTTATTTAATATATTTATTTGATATGCCTATTTGAGTTTATTTACTGTGTAGGTACTTAAATATCAAAAAAATCTTGCCTTAATTGCACAGGTATCGGCAAATATCTTGACTACGTCATGGGTGGTGTTTTTGATTTTTTTAAATGTGTTTTTTGCTTGGTTGGTATACTCGTATGATCATCATCCACGACTAAAATTCTCAAGCTATTTTCCGGAAACTATACCAACATAAATTTATTTTGGGAATTATTTTTGGAAAATGGTTTCTTATTTAATTGTATTGTTATTTGGGTGTCTATGTACTGTAAAAAAACGCAAGGTTCGAATATTTATTTAATTAACTGCTAAAATAGCTATATACAAAAAAAAAACATGTACGAATCAACACGCACTTAATTAATATAAATAAAAAAAATATTAAACATAAAAACTCATAAGTAGGTACAATATTACAAAACATAAATATATTGTCACTTATACAATATACAACGTATATTTTTTACATCTTAATTATATAAATTTATTTATTGAAGACGTAAACAAAATATTTATTTTTTAAATTGTAAAATACTGACGGTGTTTAATGTGTAGAACTCCATTATACTAGGTATTATTTAATCAAACAAAAATGTTTATAGTTCTACGTGTATATTTTCCTTATAATAGGATGACCGTTTCGGCTGACTAGGCCAGTTGATAAGGGCCTAGTCAGCCGAAAAGGTCGTGCTATTATAAGGGAAATATAGATTTAGAACCATAGTTTTTTTGTTTGATTAAAAAATACCTAGTGATATATTTTTTTTTATTTTATAAAAAATGAATATGTCCTTGTTAAACAAGTATCTTTCTACATTCCATAAAATAGGCATAAATGCTTGTGGTATAGGTGAACGAAATCGGTCAATGCTGGATTCGAACTCGCGACCACTGGATTACTAACCCAATGCGTTAACCGCTTTGCCATCGACCCATCTTCAATGAAACTTATAATGAACCTTCGCTTACAGCTACTATGTAAATAGTAGATGGTATGGCTTGAAAATTAATCATATATTTAGATTTATATGAATACTTAGTTCATAATATTTGTTTCCATGAGTTGATATATTTTCATAATAATTTTTCATCATAATAGTGAGAAAACTTGTCTGACAGATGCTGCCGACACCCGTGTTGTATATTGAGGAAACTATATGTACACTGAGAGTATCTACCTATCAAATTATGGTGAAGGTTAATTCTTGTGTTTAAAATCACAATGAGTTTTATCTGTAAACTTTCGTTTCCTCTCAAGGTATATGTTGCTCTAAGAATCATAATAGTCGTATGGGCTGATGCTATTTTCTGTAGTGATATGAATCTTCTCATTGACAATGGAATAAACTTATGTTTTATCATATTCTTGAATGGATTTCTCACTTGGGAACTAGAGAAAATGTTTTTACTCTGTCGAAATTAAAGGTATTATCGTAACTTGTATAAACATCCATATTTGTAGGTGGAAAATGAGTCATTTGATAGATGAAACAATATCACAATTACTAAGGTTCATCCACACACGATTTATTTTTTTATCCAAAATGTACCTACGTATATTTTAAAACTTATTAAAACAAATCAAAACCAATTTTTTTCACATGACTGGAATATTTTGAATGATTCCAAATATTGATGTTAGAATTGAAAATTGAAGGATGAAATGTGTCAAAAACATTATACACGAGAAAGACGCCCGAGGGCGCTAGCTGTATTATTTTAACCACTGTTACATACACATTCATAATATGAATCCAGAGATTCGCAATCTACCACAAGCCCCCCCCCTAAAATAAAAGTTTTCAATGTACTTATGTATTTCAAAGTACGTGAATTATATATTTAAGGCTTAAAACGCTTTATTAATTTTGTTTTTTTCAAAAATTTACTGACATTATTAATTATCGTAATAAAATGACAAAACATGTAAATCAAAAACAACTTATCGAAAAATAAATATGTATTAGTCATTTTCAGATAAAAATGTCCTCACCTCAGGACTAAGGCTGATTTTTTGTTTACATAGATTGCAGATGTGTCATAAGATGTACATAGAATACGAAAGAATAAACTTAATATCACATTTTAATATTTTTGTCTCTATATGGAGGAACAACAAAGCTAAGGCTGGTTATACAAAATAAAATGCTAGGAAATTTATAAAACTTGTAGGTATGTATGTCAGGATAGGAAAGAATGGATGTCAGTCTTTTTTTCTTTCCCAGAATATGAAAACAGAATGATGGTATGTATGAATGTTTGGAGAAAATTTTCAAACTATTATTGAGTCCCCATAGATATTTTGATATTATGTAATGTATACCGCCTTACAAATTGTATGAAACTATGTCATCAATAAATTCAATTTTTATAAAAATTCTTGAAAAAAGTTTGAAATGTACTACTACAAAGTACATATATTTTAAAGAAAATTAAATTTGTTGTAGTGTTTCGGCTTTTATCGATATTTTTAAAAACTTTGGAAATATAGGCAGTTAAACACATAAATTTATCATAAAATATGTCTTTTTTTCCATAATAATGTTAGAAAAATTCTGGAATTTTTTGAAAAAACAATTGGAGTTTGTTTATTTGTCTATATTAATACCAATTTTCAGGGTTCTAGCTTAAATGGTTTTTGAGATATATGGAAAAATAGAGTAAAATTTCAAAAGTTGATAAACCCTGACAGAAACAAAAATTCGAAATTCTGAGTATAAAAGTTTTGAAGGCCAATGACTATATATAATTCTAATATTTTGGGCTCTGAAAATTGAGCGGATCAAATGTTATAAGGGACACACACACACAAACACACTAAATGCTCTATTTATCATCTCACTCATGTATTAACATAATATGTACATACAATACGCACGGACTACATTTTGACTGACTAAATACTTGCACAGCTACTCATTTTGAATAGGTATTGCCTCGGAACAGGCTTTTGCCTAGTGAGGCAATATATTCAAGTACCTAATATTGATATATATTTTTTTGTATTTTATTTTGTACTAGCTGAGAAGCTTCGCTTCGCTCAGCTTCTAAGCTAGGGCTTGCAGCCGGCTTTTACCGCTGCGCGGTAAATGACCGCCTCCGGCGGTCCATGGCACTGAGGGGTCTAAAGGTACTGAACGGTCTGAAGGTACTGAACGATCTGAAGGTACTGAGGGGTCTGAAGTTACTGTCTGAAGGGATGAAAGATTCGGGAGGAAATGAAGAGGGGTATGAGGCATTGACGGAACGGGAGTTACAGAAGGACCTGAAGGGACGGGAGACACTGAAGAGACGGGTGGCACTGAGGGACAGGAGACATTAAAAGGACAGGAGGCACCGAAGGGACGGGAGACACTGAGGGACCATTTTTAATTATACAGGCAATACGAAGATTGCTGAATTTCAACTAAATCAAACGCATATAATCCGCAAAGTGGTTAAAAAGGTTGCAAACCCTATTGAAGAAGTCAAACGAAACTTCTCTTTTAGTTTCTTAATTTGCGTTTCACAAACCATGACACGGAGCAAGCTTTATTTTTCGCTGCTGTGTTTGTCGCCTCCGCACAAAGACGTTATTCTTATAAAATATTAATTTACAAAATAATAAATTGTTTAATTTTAGAAAGATTGATATTTTAAACTCCTTGTAAATAAACATGTAATAAATATTAATATTTTTTCATGCAACTCTCCAATAATAATTAGAACTTTAAATCCTGGCAACACCGTGGTTGACATTTGACTTGACGTTTGACAAATGACCGATAAATTATGTTTGCAAACTCAACATGTAGTCTAAATCTAAACTAAATGATATTACTTAAATGATCACCTATTGTGTGCTATGTGTATTTAGATTGTATAATTTTTTATGCTTAAATAAGGATATTCGCCTTTTCAGTTAATTTAGCAAGCATTCGCAGACTCTTATTTTAACTGCAGACATTAAAGCGGTACTATAGTTTGGTTATGGACATTTTATATTTAATTCACCAGAATTTGATGTATTTCAGATTAGCATTACAGTAGCGAGACGTATTCTAAGTGCAATTTTTTTAATACTATAATTTATTTTGCCAACTGTAACCACTAAAATATAAAATCATGTATGTTCTCTTCGGTGATAATTTTTTTTTCTTGTTTATGTTTACCTCCGTTTCACGATGAAACTTTATCTGTTACAGAAACATATTATATTATGTTATATTTTTCAACTTGCAACTGACAGTATAGCCAATCAGCGGAGACTTCTAATTGGCTGTTAAATTATTATATTAGATGTAATATATATGCTGTTAATCTTCCAAAAATTTACAAACAAATAAATATAATAATTTTAGTCTAAATTTAATACTTAAACTTTGTCGTATGTCTGTTGAATAACAAATGAGAACGTATGAGGCCGACTTTTTTTTTTTTTTTTGTTGGCTCTTCACCCGTTAAGAGTGTTCTCAGCCATCTAAGTTAAAATATTAAACTGTCAAAATAGAGAAACCTAAATTATTTTTGTATATTTATTTTACTTCGATCAATTTAAATTTTATGAACAGAGTTAAATTTTAATGTCATTAATTTTGATGAATTTTTTGAGCAAAATGTTTACCTGCCTGGAATTGTAGCTCAACAATGTTCTCACATTTGTTGGCATTGGAACCCCAATCTCTGTGAGGTCGGTAAAAAAGGACGGATACCTATCGTTTATGGGGCATTCAAGAAACAAATGATCCAGTGTCTCATCACCAATCATACATTCGCAGAGACTGCTATCAATGATCCCTATTTTTTTTAAATGCTCTCTGGTACAACAGTGTCCCATGCGGATACGACACATAACGCTGATGGAATGTTTGTCAAAAGCTTTATCATGGAACCATGGCTTATTGACAATTGTTTGTTGGGTCGTTTTGTAAAGTCTACCCTTTTTCAGTGAGCTTGTGTCCCAATATAACTGCCATTTATTCATCAGACGGTTTTTTGCGATTGGTAGGAGATCGTTTTGTGTAATATTGGGATGTGTCCGTGTGTTTCCATATGTTGCTCTCTTAGCCAATTCATCCGCTTTCTCATTTCCTGGTATACCACAGTGACTTGGTATCCATGCCAGACAAAGTTTTCTGTTTTGGTTGCATATTTCTTTAATTTTTTTCCATATATCTATACAGTAGTGGTCATCACTTTACAAAATAGGGGATTTAGAGAGTTTTTCGAGTGTACTTAAGGAATCGGTCAATATTAATGTCTTTAAGAATCGTTTTTTATTTGCATAGTTCAAAGCCTCTATTATAGCTATACATTCTGCTGAGAATATTGTAGAATCTTTATAGAGAGTCAAAAGTAATTCAACTTTATCTGAATCACTAAATACTGCTGCTCCAGTATTGCTTGTGCAGTCCATTTTTGATCCATCCGTATAAAGTATTTTCCAGTCACTCCATTTGGATTCAATTACGTGTTTAAGTCTTTTAGATGCAAAAGCATCTGGAGTTATTCCTAATGAGTGGATTATGTTTGGCGGCTCGATTAAATTTTGATAGGTTAATGAGTAAACTGGGAGTGTCTCAGATTTAATGAAATCCGATGAGTATTGGTCTAAAAAGGTGAGGCTATTTACAAGAGGAGGGGAGATTTTATGTTTCCAAAATGGTGATTGATTTGTGAATATTTTAAGCATAGCGATTTTTCTAATTAGAGGGTGGAATTTAATAATATTGCATTTTAAAACAAATTTATCTGACAGATACTGTTTTCTCAGCTCAAGTGGTGGGTCCACGGCTTCCACCTGGAGTGCACATACCGGTGTCGATTTCATAGCGCCTAATATAAGTCTCAGACCTTCAAATTGTATTCTATCTAAGCGTTGTAAATTTTTCTTGGAAATTGGACTAAGTAAAAACGCTCCATAGTCGATTTGACTGCGAACGTATGATATATACATTAAACGTAGAACAGAAGGGTGACCTCCCCACCAAGTACGGGTTACAGCTCGCATTGCATTTAGTCCAGACTGGCATTTGTTAATGATATGTGTAACTTGAGAGTTCCAAGATAGTCTGGAATCCAAAGTGATACCAAGAAATCTTAATTCCGAAGAGACAGGGAGGATAATGTCATTTAGTTGAATTTTTATATGTGGTATAGAGCGTTTTTTTGTAAACATAATGGCTTTACATTTGGGAGGACTGGGATTCAGGCCATTTTCAGATAACCACGAAGAAATATTTTTGAGAGTATTATTCATAATGTTCTCCATTTGTTGGATTTTTTTCCCTGATACATAAATAAAAAAATCGTCTGCATATATCAGTAACTGTGCCGAGGGTAACAGTACATGAAAAATCTCGTGAATATAAATATTGAAGAGGATAGGGCTAAGGACTGACCCCTGTGGCAAGCCTCTGTCGACTTTTCTTTCTTGAGTATCAATTCCTCGAATGTCGAGAATGATTTTTCTATCCAGGAGAATATTCATTATGAAGATGGCTAATTTTAGGGGGATTCCAATTCGGAGAAGTTTAGATTTAAGAAGGGAGAGAAGCACATTATCATATGCACTTGTGATATCTAAGCTTACTCCTATGACCTGTTCTTGTCTAGAGAAAGCTAAAAGAATATCCGTTGTTAAATTGGCTACACTTTCTACTGAGGATTTTTTTTTTCTGAAGCCAAACATATTGTACGGCAAAATATTTTTGTTTTCAACGAACCAATCAATTCGTCTTTTTATAATATGTTCTGTTAATTTAAGCAGAGTTGATGATAATGCTATTGGTCTGTAGTTGACACCTGAATTAGGGTCCTTTAGTGGTTTCAAAATTGGGATAATGAGTTGAGTTTTCCAAGATTCTGGGATAACCCCAGTATCGAACATTATGTTTATTAATTTTAAGAGATATTCAAGAATTTTGTCGCTACTATTATGTAAGATAATATATGGGATCCCGTCTATTCCAGGTGAAGTATTTTTTACCACTTGTAAGACTGATTTTAATTCGTCTATTTGGAATGGGGCATCTAGCCAGTTACTGCTAGTATGTGAATATTGTAACGAGATTTCATCGATGTTAACAGCATACGGTGGGGCCATTTTATTTAAGAAATCTTCTGACCATAGTTTAGGGCATGATTTAGAAGATGGGGTTTTGTATGAGCCACGAAATTTTCTGATATTATTCCAAACTTCTGAAATTGGAACTTGGATACTAAGTGATGTGCAGAAGTCTTTCCACCCTTTTCTTTTCTTGTTTTTGAGGAACCGTTTGACTTTAGCTTGAACATTTTTAAGATACAAGAAATTTTCAAGTGTCATGTTATGCTTGTAGTCTTTATATGCTTGCTTCCTAATTGACGAATGTACTTCGCACGCTGAGTCCCACCAAGGAGGAGGTAAGGGATACTTTTTGAATTTGGGATTCTTTTTAGGTATAAATTTTTCTGATATTTCAATCGTTTTAATAAATTCATCGTAGCATTCTTGTAGGTTTTCTATTGAGGGGGGAGTAAATGTTATATTGGGGTTGTTGGTGTAATGATTATATCCTGACCAATTAGCTTTTCCAAAATTACAAACATTTTTATCGAATTTGTTGTTTCTTTTGGATTTTGAGTTTTCAATATGAGAGGTATATATGTATCTGTATGACGGTTGTGAATAATGCAAAATTATTGGAAGATGATCACTATTGAATGGGTCAGAAAGTATTTTCCAATTCAAGTATGGAGCAATATCGGGACTACATATTGTTAAATCTACTGCGCTGATTCGTTGATTTGGCACAGGGATACGTGTCGGTGATCCGTCGTTAATAATGCAAAGATTCAACTCATTTAGAAGATCAACTATAATTCTACCTAATTTTGTGCATGATGATGAACCCCACATGTTATGATGAGCATTAAAATCTCCCATAATTATAAAGGGATGTTTTATTCGAGAAATTATGGTTCTTAAAATATTTTTGGTGGGTTGGAAATTAGGAGAAATATAAATTGAGACAAAAGTTGTACCGTCTATTTCCGCAGCAACAACTTGTGATGGACAATTTATTGGTTTTAAATTTATCTGGTTAAAGAAAAATGTGTCTTTTATTAATAACGCAGCTCCACCTTTGCCATCATGTCTATTATCTTTTAGGCATTGGTAGCCGGGAATTTTGAATGTTTTTTCATCGCGGAGCCAGGTTTCAGATAGTGCCGCTATTTGAACCTGGTTCTCGGATAGCAATTTTAAAATAGAGTCTTTATTAGGTATTGCACTTCTGCAGTTCCACTGGGCAATATTTAAGGCCATTTTGTATGAAAGATTATACAGGGAATTATTGTGCGAGTTACAAGTTTAAGGTCTAATTTGTTTCTGTGATAGAGTTTGAATCGATATCTTCTTTATTTAGGTTGTTATTGAGTATATTGACAGTATTTTGTAAGGTGTTATTAATAAGTGCATCGTTGGACGGTACTGAGATATAGTGTTCTGTGGTAAGGAGTTCATGGATCATATTGTATATGCAATTTAGAATTATTTCTTTACGACTATAATTAATGTCTTCAGGTATTATTGTATCTGGGGTAGTTTCATTTGTTAACGGGAGAGCACATCCATTTTTAGGTACTGGATGGTTTCCATTTGGTGCAATTAATAATGAGTTGATTTGTTTTTTATCCAAGTAAGGGGGGGTATTACTATGTTTTTTAAGATTATTTTTGTTTGAAGGGGTGATTACCCTCCATTTTGGCGTGAAATTATTTTGTATTTCAATTTTGTTTGAATTGTTGACAGCTTTCGTTTTTTCTGAGTATGATATTTTCACGGAGGGAAACATTCCAGCTGCTTCGATATACGATATACTTTGGTCAGCCATTACTTTCTTAATGTTCCTCTGTCTTGTCAATTCTGGGCAATTTATATCGATAGCCTGGTGATTTCCCGAGCAATGAACACAAATAGTATTTTCTTGAGTTACATTACATGTGTTTCCAAGATGATGTAAAGTGCATTTAAAACACCTAGGTGCTGCAGATTTGCAGTTAGTTTTAGTGTGTCCGTATCTTAAACATTGATGACATTGAATAGTAGGGAATATGTATGTTTCTACTGGTAGACGATTGTAAAAGAGGTAAAGGTGTGATGGGAGTTTTTGCCCTTCGATTGTGACCACAACAGTTTGAGATGGTTTCCATGTCGGGATTTCAATTTTACGGTCTCTGTAGTTAAGCCTTCGAATTTTTATTATTTTTCCGAATCCCGGAGGGACTTCCAAATTACTTAATATTTCCTCGTCAGAAAGAGATGTAGGTATATCTTTTACAACTCCAAGACGAGTTACGTGAAAGGAAGGTATAAATGGTAAGTAGTTGTTTTGTTCTAAAATTTTGTTATTAAGAAAAGTATTTGCTGCTAAATAATTTTTGAATTCGATTGCAATTGTGCGTTTACCCAACGGCTTGATTTTTTTTATATTATCAATTTTATTTTTGTAGATAAACGAACCGAATGAGATAGCCTGTATTTGAAGACTTTCTCCCGCTACTTTCTTTTGTACATGTACAATAAATGGGGAAAGAGAGGATTCATTATACAGTAAAGAATTCTCTTGGTGTACTGAGGGGTTTATGTTTGGTTTGAATTTTTTGGATACTGAACTATCCAATAATGTATTATCATGATCTATCGGTGTGGACTGGGCCTTACGAGTTTGTTTTGATGGCGTACATTCTAATACATTGTTATCTGTTGACTTGGCAACAACGTTACTAGGTAACATTTCGCTAGCACAGCGCATGAAGCGCCGGCAAATTGTTTGCTTACCTACCTCCACTAAGCAATTGTTTTGACACACTTACAAAAAAAAATAAAAAAAATAAAAATGGAACGAACTCACCGGTTACGTGGGGACAATATTTTAACTAAGATATGTTCACATAAGCATTTAAACAAAAATTAACACAAAATATAAGTTTTTGCACCACTTAAAACATCAAAAACACAAAAAATATGAGGAGCGAACTACAAGCGTCGTGATTCATTCAGCGGCAATTCACGTCTCCTGAGGCCGACTTAAAAATTATTTACCAGTTAAGACTAAAATCACTCTAACGCGACGTCTTACGTAGGTGATTCAAGGCGAAAGCGAAGCGGCGCGAAAATAACAATCAGTCTGTAACTATTGAAGTGTCCTGCGTTACCGACCGTGAGTAGGGTACGGTGTGACATGGTACGATGCGAAGCGAACGCGATCAATTTGTTTGATATTTTCGCGCGAATTGGAAGCGGTGCCATAGTTTTTTTTGGTAAAGTATAATGTCAGAAGCACGATTCGCGTGCCCGTAGGACAGAGCCGCAGCGTCGCACCGCATCACTTTGAATTCGCATGTATCCGTTCGGATCGCTTCGCATTCGCGTTCGCTTTGAATCGCCTACGTAGGATGTCGCATAACTCAACAACACATGCTACCATTACTTGACTACGCTGACGTTGCCTACGCTGAGATTCAACTGAAGATCAACTTAACAAACTCGAACGGTTACAAAATGTCTGCATTCTATACGTGTTTGGACTCAGGAAGTTCGACCACGTATCCGAGAGCAGGCAACGACTGAACTGGTTAAAGATCCGTCACCGAAGAGATTCCCGTGTTCTTTCCCTTTATATATTTTGTATTTTTAATACTATAAAAGTCTTTAATTATTATTATTATTAGGTGATGTATGTATGTCGAGTATCGAGACGACAATGCGTATATGTCAGAATAGGAAAATGTGTTCGATTCAATATGGTTATATAGTTTTTATAGTTCGATTCAAGTTTTTTCAATTAAGTTTTTGACAAAGATATACATTGTTAAAGATATTGAGAAAACTTACCACGTTAATAAGTTTTGTTGAATTTGATAGTAATATATTTTTATCGGATACCTACCTGGATATTAACAAAACACGATGAAAACAGAGTGGATGCCTTTGAAAGAAAAATCTTATGCAGAATATACCTATGTACCTATTAACGACTGTCAAACATGGCGTAAAAGATATATATCACCGAGCTTTATGATCTTTACCAGGACCTCAGCATAGTCATGAGCCATGGGGCAGCAGAACTGGAAGGTGGCAGCCAACGATAGAACAGTATGGAGAAGATTCTTGGACACAGATAGGACCCATCAAGAGTTGTGACGCTAAGAATAATGATGATGATATTTTTATGTGAATAAATTGATTGTTGGCAATTATTTAATTTTATTTTCTTAAATTTATCTTCATAAATTTGAAAGTAAAATAATTTGTTAATTAAATGAAACATACAGAAATGTTTTGAAAATATAGATTTCTTCTTCCTTGCCTCTTCCCAGTTCATCTGGAGCGGCCCTTCTGGTACGACCTTTCCTTTCTTGCCCTTCGGAGATCTTTCCATCTTGCGTCATTTCTCTGGTTAGTTGCTCCTCCCTCAACTCCTTAATATTTGTCCACCAGGTGGCCTATGTACGGCCTCTATTTCTGGACTGAGTGCGTATATCCTGTGTGAGTTTAACTATATGAACCTCATTTCGTCTGGTAATGTGTCCGTACCATCGGTGTCTGGCCTTTAGTTTCTCCGGAATAGAGGCGACTCCAAAACAACCTCGGACGTATTCATTTCTAATTTGATCCTCCTTTGTAACACATCTAACTCTATCACTCATAATAATAACTCATAATTCTTTAGTTTATTCCTAAAAATTTCATTTGAAAGCGAGCATTACATACATACCATCACGCCATGTCCCTCGCGGGGTAGGCAGAGAGAACCAAACGCTACTTATTTCTATCTTGACACACATTCATCGACATTCATACATTGTCCTATACATATTCATTTGTTGTTCATGCTTCTGACATCTCCGCCTTTCAAAATAGCGTTCCCATGGATATGCCATCCCTTACTTGGGCGGCCCCGACCTCTCATTCAATTCCTGTCCGCAATGTATATTTTCTTCGTCAGGCGTTCCTAATTCATTCTGCCCATGTGTCTAAACCATCTCAATGTGTTCACTTAAATTCTATTAATGACATCTTTCTTTATCTTACATTCTTTCCTTATGTCCTCATTTCTGACCCTCTCATACGTCGTCCTATTATATCTTCTAACGTGACTTTTAAAATACTTAATTCTATAATGGCATGCATTTATAGAATTACCTGTTAATAATGTATAAAGAGGCTCTGGAGGATATCTATTGCAGGTATGTGTACTATTCCATTGTTACAACACATTCCTGGGTTTTCTCCCTTCCATTTCGAATCACCACAATATGTACAAATTATTGACATTCTACCAAAAGTTGATACTGGCTCAGAAATAAATTGCAACTATAGGTTAATATCTATATTGCAACTATAGGAAAAAGCAGAATTTTCCTTTTGTCTCCATGATTCATGTTTCAATGCCACATCTGTTATTTTACATACAAAAAAAATAGTGTTTGGCGATATTGTTAAGCGTTTTCAATTTGACTCCTCAGGGGCCTTATGACTTGAAGACTTAGAGGCTGTTTTATACTTTTAATGCTGCTAAGATGGCGCATTCAAGTGCAGTAATTTCTATTACTTCAACGTCTTGCATATTCATCTGATCTATTATCATTAAATTATCACGACTCCCTACCTCTATCCAATTACTTGAAGACTGAAAATCTGTATTTCTTCTTTCTTGCTGCAGAAATTGTAATACCCTATACGCCGTCATTCGTAATCTACTGGCTTCACATCTCCTTTCTTGCTGTTCTTTAGATTCGTTTGCCCTAAGTGCAACCATTCGCAACATGTTATTTTCATGTGCCATTCCTTCTGCACTTATTAACCTACTCCTAGAAGAATGACATAACCTGTACACCGAAATACAATAATCACCAACTCATTTATGAAAATATCTTTAAACAAATACCTACGTTCTTTCCATATGTGAATGTTGATTTAAAATTTACCTAAATTCATCGAGAATTGAAATTTCAACTTACATTTTTTTGTAACTATATAGGCTAAAATTTGATTCTGAAAGAAAATAAAATATAAAGTTATTAAATATTGGAAAATAAACTAAATCAATACATATTAATTACGATAAAAATATAAAGTTGGTAACTTTCGAATATTTGACAGCTGAAAGAATGGTGGAACAACGCGAGGAAAGCAAATCTGATCCACAATGCAAAAGGGACCATTTGTCCAACGTGAATTGCTCACTCTCCCTGTGTCGGATTTTATTACTTCGTGCCATTTGAGGTCTAATTACGATAGGGACGCATATATCAGAATGTTGGTATTTTTGTCATCTTCAGGGTAAATTCACATATATCAATTTTGGCGACTCGGCGAGTAAAGCATAAAAGCATTCTTTAATTCTTATTATATAACATTTAAACTAACTTTCTTTTGAAAATAATAAAAAAAAACATATCAGCTTGTGAGGCTTTGTGTTTTTATACTGTTTCAAATGTAATATTATAAAAATGTAATATTGTAAGTTTTTTACTCTACTGTAAAATTGCCGATTTCCACATAGAAAGATTTCAAACGAATGTAAGAACACGCAGCCTTGGGCAGACTGACATGAATATAGTCGTGCACAAACATTCGCAAATCCAGAACGACAATCTTACCAGGTCTACTTTATTTATATGCAGATAAATATTGCTATGTAATTATGGCTTATGTTATTCTTTTTTATTTGGAAATAAAACAAAAGTTCAAATTCTGAATTCATCCACATATATAGAACATATTATATGCAACGAAGCCTCTAAGTTGGTGTTTTTGGCATGCATAAAGTCCACTACACCATACAAAATGTTCCTTCATACACGCGTCTTGGCTTTAAACTGCCGATTCCGAGAATGTAATTCTCTTGAAGGATTCCGAGAATGTAATTCTCTTGAAGGATTCCGAGAATATAATTCTCTTGAAGGAATCGACAGTTGGATAATATTTTCCGTTTTGGTTACGACACGTCGGCGTCGGTCGATAGAAGGACAACGCTTCCGAAACATGTCACGATGTGACTCATAAAAAATGGTTAACATTTCGTTATTTAAAACCTTTTCGTACAATATCCGTTCCTTATCGGTACTTTTTTCAAATGACAATATTTAATTGAATTTCAACGGGATTCAAGGTCCATCTAAAGCATGAATTTTCAATGATTATTTAAAGGTGAACCAATTCGGTTCGATCAATTTTATTTTAAATATAGATTTATAATTTGGATTAAGTAAGTACGACAGATAGTGTATTTTCGTGTATTACTAGTTTATTCAGTTTTACGAAAATTTTAAGTGTTATTGGGATAATACTTCAAAATTTCAAAAAATATTATCGGAATTATCATTTCATCCCTGCAAAATTAAATAGATTAACTACTTTTCCAGATTGTGTAGAAAAGCAGATGAACTTAGCAAAAATAAAAATAATAGCCAATCGCTTGTTTTATTAAACACACATGTGGAGTAAACCCAAAATAATTAACCGGGATTATTAACTTCGATGTATGGAAATATTTCTCTACATTTACTTTATCGACAGATAATTCTTGATAATTTTATTACTAAAGTATTATTCTAAGCACAAAATACTAATAAACCATGTACAATATTCTATAATATTTTGAATAGGGAAATATTTGTCAGAAATACTAAGGAACATTTTTTATAAGATATTGAATAACTGAATTGTAAAACATTTACTAAAAGTATCTAGGTATCTATTTATTACTTTGGATCTATATATTTACAAGTTATATGACATCATAATAACGTCACCAATTAAGAAACCCCAGTTTCTAGACGTTATTTCTAGTCAAATGTATTTTCTAAATTTTTAACAATACTCAATGCTCACGTCTTATTTGTGTATGTCAAAATTACAATAGGATCTAACCTTTATGTTAATTAAGTCTTTGAACTATTTCAGTGATTATAAATGTTCTTTTTCTGTTGCATGTCGCCCTTTCTTCGATTCGCTACTCTTTGCATGATACAATTACTGAAATCGGCTCCTTCAGATCGCTAAGTGAGATACAAAAACCCATAGTACGGAGAGTCCACAAAATGATGAACAATTACGACTTTTAAAATTGTCGTAATTAAAATGTGTGATTGATGACAATTAATCGCATGTAAAGTGTTTATTTAGCTGTGAGGCACCGACTTATAATAGTACTTCCACTATTTTCTATTATTATTGTTTTCGGGTAATCGAAAATACAACAGGCAACAATAACATCTCACATAGTGCAGCAATGAGGTTCACCACGGATTGTGAATGGAGTGTCTATTTAGGTTAGTCGAGACTTGTGTGTGGTTATACACGTGCTATGCTCCCTTTTATCACGTAATGCACACCGTCGCTGGTTACCCCACATTGTGGGATAAACCGTGATGGCAAGAATGAATGGATGAATGAATGAAAGTGTTTATTTAATGTCACCAAATAAAATACATACCAACATATTTTGGAATTTAATGTAACTATGAACTTTTCTTATAACTCACCTAGAAGTATATTCCAATATTTTATCAACAGATGGAAATTGGAAACAATAATTTGGATAAACTCTCTAAAAGGAAGAACAAACACAAGATGGCGCCACCCTCTCAGGTATTTAAGTTCATGTGAAAGTTGTATTTTCTTTAAAAAGCTTTTGAAACAAAGTTTCAGAAATTTTGAACGATTGTGCTCGGGAGTAAAATGGGAAACAGTATACCTACTTATCTTTATACTTTTGTATTGTGAGGTTTTTAAAGACGTGTGTATCCGAATATTACATATTTATATTCCAAGGCGTAAGAGACATGTGTCAAATTATAACTCACAGAAACATTATGGAAGTTTTATAAGAGTAATTTTGTGTTGTATGTAAACATAAATTACGAATTAATTTGTTCATCTTGTAATATAAGTTTCAAGACTCTTTGCAACGAACTTTGAAAAAAATATACATAAAATATTTTCATTAAATATTCAGATATAAATGAAAAACCATTATTCCATATTAAGCATTATAAAATTATTTTTTATATAAGAAGATATAGCGGAATTTAAAAAATGTCCGTTTGACATAGTATAGTATTGGTTTATCCTGTATAGGATCTCAAGTAGAGCACTCAGAGTCGTCATTGATTATAAATAAACAAAATATTTTTTTATGAACAAAGACATTCATTTATTGAAGGAGGAGGATTTCATTAATTGAAATTCATTATTTTAGTCGAGATTTTTCGACGAGATACTTCTTCGTCTCTCTCTCAAAACTACCTTCTTTCAAAGACTGTATGTGAGGAAGCAGTTTATCATACATAATAAATATTTTGATATTAAAACGTAACAACGAACCTTCGACTAGATGATACAAGTTTAAAATTGAATCGAATTACTTGTTAACGTTTTGTAATAATTGTAACCATAAACATACTCATGAAAAAGAATCGTGAAATTATATTCATTTAATAACCGACCGCCATGGCACAGTTGATAAGCCGTTTGACTTCTATGCGGGCGTCCTGGGTTCGATTTACAGCAGAGGAGAAATTTATTTAAACTCATTTCTCTCGCAAATATTACTTCTCTGGGCTGAGAACACTGGTTAGTTGAAAGAAATTGCCATTGTTTATTATTGTTATTATTATTAATTATTGAAAGATACTCCTACAACGAACTCAACCTTTCCTTACCTCAACTAATTATTGTAAGTAGTTGCTTGGATTATACCATCGGCAACGCATGACTTTTTTGACGATAATACATTTCATGAGTTTCGTTTGTATTGACAGCTAAGCGTCGGAGAACTTATACCGTACTTCATTGTGTACAACATTATCTATGCCTACTTAATGTAGTACTGCATTTGACCCCATACGCTTAGCTGTCAATGATTACGAAAACTCTATGAGAGCCTGTGGTGATTTGCTAAGATTCATAGCGAAAATATTTATCAACGTGTCAACACTCATCTATGGAACATTCCAGAATAATCGTAAAAATATAAATAGTCGTTTTTTCCTTCGCCCGCGATTGCTCTCTCGATCTGTCAACTTACGCGTCAATCGTTATTTAATCAGCCGTGTGAAATTATAAAATCTTATTGTAAATTAATCAAGTAAATCAAAGATTGTTATTTGTGAATAAAATTGTGGATTTCAGTAAGTAATCTTTTTCATTCAGTTGACCCAAAACATTTCTTTGTATTTGAGATGAATTAATATTTAGAGGGAGTTGTTTGTTGAGATACATAAATCAATTATTGAACACGCCTAGTTAAACCTTCAAATAATCAATTAATATTTAAAACCTAGTAATAAACAAACCTCTTAAAGCCCAACTATCAAAAACATAATATGTTGTCGCTAGTATGATTTTATTAGGCCTTCGCGGAGATTGATTTTTGCTACTTGGATACAAACGAGAATATCTCAACAAACTTGAAAGCCTTCTAAATGTTTTTATCTGTTTTATCTTTGGACTAAAAAATTGAACACATTTCTCATTAGCGTAATCTTCTTCATTGGCTCAAGATATACGACAACGACGTTATATACATATCCTGTCATTGTTGTACAATGTACCTACTTAGTAATCCAAACTTACCTGAGTATCTCAAAGATAAATTCACTTATCTTTCAGGAGTCCACTCTTCATTTTATTCTCTTTATTTAGCTCTTCATTTGAATTTGTGTTATCAGCAAGGCTATGGAATAGTCCTGATATGATGTCGGCTATCTCATTAAATATATCCAAAAAAGGTCAAAGAAAAAATGTCTATCTGATAATAAGTACCTATCTGATTTATCCTCCCTCTCCTCTTCCTCTAATTAATCTTTTGTTTTCCTATCATCACTGTATCTGAGTAAATGTAATTTCTATATCTTAATAAATGTAACTCAAATATTAGTAGAAATGCTCCATTGTACAGATGTATAAAAAAAACCTATATGACCTGGAAATTTTTCGTTTGTCAAGATCAACATTTTTAAAAAATCCTTATGATAAGGTAGAGGTAGTTTTCTCACATCTTTGAAAACCTCTTTCGTAACTTTATTTTTGTTTCTTTTTTAATGTTCTTTTTTTACTTGTGTTACTCTTTCTTACACATAAACTCAATCTCGTGCACACCCCACACACACATACACACACAGCCACACATACACACTATCCTCCTCCCTATTTCCTCGTTACTCCGTTTTTTCCCTTATTACTGTTGCAATTAAATAAAATGATATACCTACTTACAATATGACACTCAAAGATGAGTCGAGATAGGTACTCGTTTTGGACATTTTATCCTTAAATATGTAGGTATATTATTGTTTTTTTATGTTATACGATTTATGTTATAAAAAACCGTGAAAAATATAGACCCTGCATACAATCGTATTCCTTCATACACGCGTCTTGGATTTAAACTGCCTCTTCCTTCAAAAGAATTTCATTCTCTTGAACGAATCGATAGTTGGAATAGACATACTAGGTACTATATTATCGAATAAAATGTATGTATCTAGATGTCTAATAGTAAGGAGTATAACATTATACATTTAGTTCGGAAAGTCGTTTTACTTAATTTATCTTCGTTCTTAAATTGTATTTCAAAAAATTCCCAATTTCCTTTTGCAAGTACCCACTCACTTTTCAATATCCGACTTAATTTTTTTGTTTACAAAATAGAAAACTTCTCCAGGCGCTTGTAGTGGCTTTTACATTTTCAGGTAAATATTTGTTTCGTTACATATCATCTGTAGTTCACATATAATACATTTTAAATTTCCAAAAACTGTCAAAAATAATAATGAATTTCCCCGGTATTGACATCAGTTGACTCATGACACGATATTATCTTGTCTTGATCTTAAAAATGTATAAATCAGTTATCGATCATAATCTTATCTTAGTCATATTCATCTTCATTCAATAATAAAAAATCGTTAAGATCAAATTATTGTTTGAAATTGTCATTAATTTTTGCAAAAAATAATTGAAATAATTAAATAATTTTCCTTTCCACCACGCGCAAGTGGCGAGTTTTTTGCCGTATGGCAATTTCTTCCAACTAACCAGTGTTTCCAGCCTAGAGAAGCAATATTTGCGTGAGAAATAAATTTAAATAAATTTCTCCTCTGCTGGGAATCGAACCCAGGACGCCCGCGCAGAAACCGAACGGCTTACCAACTGTGCCACGGCGGTCGGCATAAGTCGGCGGTCAATATATGTAAATCAACTTCATCAGTAACGCAGCAGGTAATTTTTTTTGCATTTTTTATTATTTGTTATATGAACTTACCCATTGCTTTTCAACTGAACAGCCAGGGCTTGGGGTAAGAAAAGACAAGGAAATTTTTTGCTCTAGGAATCGATCCGCACGTATAGGTAATGGTAGAAATATCCCATATAAGGAAATGTAAGTATTGACTATAAATGAATAGAAATTGCCATACGGAAATGAACTCGCCACTTGCGCAAGGTGCAAGGAAGTGTTAATTATTATTATATATTTATTACATTATTAAGTTTTGTTCATACATAATATATTGAAAATTCATAATATGTATTATTATCTTTATATATAATTCTTCTGCTCGTGTGTATGTCACTGAACTCCTTTTAAACGGTTGAACCAATCGTGATGTTTTTTTTGGGTCATTGGATGATATAGATTTATTAATCAAATCAAAATTGTAACAGTGGAAATGATAATATAAAAATAAGTAACAAAAAATGTACGCCTGGTATTATGCAAACAGTGTAACTTTTGAGATTGGTGTGCAATAACATGAAAACAGGGGGGCAAGTCTGGTCCAATCGGCGAAATCAAAACCCTCACGATTACCCATATCATGAATATAATTTATGGAGTTCTATAATATCTTAAGATGTCATATAACTCCAAATGATATATCCATGATATGGGTAATCACTAGGGTTTTGATTTCGCTGGTCGGACCAGGCTTGCCCCCCAGGAGTTTCATTAATATGTTTATAATTATTCTGTACGTGTGTCACTAAATTCCTAATCGGTTGGTCGATTTTGATGAAATAGCAGGCAAGTCAACCTTTGGACAGGACAATGTCTGTCAGGTCCGCTATTTAGAAATATAAAGAAAAAAAGCAAAGCCATTTCACCAATTAATAATACTTGGAGCTTTCGATGGTTAACTCATCATCTTCGGTGGTGACTTATAAATTTGATCGGAGGTGACAAGCAATTTTATTTGCAAATTTTCAATGTCGCTTCCTCTGATGGTGGTGAAAAGAGCGCCGACTTATTGCGTACATTCTTATGGCGTGCGTATATTGCTATGTATAACAATGTGTTTTTATTATGTATAAGTTCTCGCATTTCATATAATAATTATTTAATTTATTTATTTACATTTTTCTACATATTATAATCAAGTCTAATGCACACTGGCGGGCTTATTGCCATTAGGCAATTTCTTCCAATCAACCAGATTACAAAATAGGTACATATGATAAAATTATAAATAAATTATTTTCATCTTATTTTTCGGACAACAAACATGTACTACATATGTAAAATATCCAGTAACAAATAGCTTCATATTGGAGAATAACGGTATTTATCATCTCACAGATCCAGATTTAAAACACATAGTAAAAAAACTGTCTCCACCGGGAATGAATTGAACCTGGGACACTTGAATCAGCTACCTAAACAACTGAGCCACGAAGGTCATATACAAAACAAAGATAAGATATATTAAGCTAAGATAAAAATAAAAATAAAGTATCATAGCAAAGAAAAAAGAATTGGGAAAGCACAAGGAGAGGTGGCGGAGAATGGCACAGAAGAGAGAACAGTGGAAGTCCAAGTGGGAGTCCTTCGTCCAATACTGAACTCACGTAGAGGCTGAGTAAGTAAGTAAGGAGATAAAATCGGGATCAGGTGTTTAGGTATAAAATTTCCTTCTTTAGGCTTTTCTTGAAATTACAAATTGAGTCAGACAACGCGATATCCGGACTTCTGATTGTACTACGAACGACGAGTTGAAAAAATCTGTATTATGAATAGGGATAGATAGTGTTGTACGTTCAGCTGAATGGAGTGAAGTCCAAAACTAAACAGAATGTGGTAAGATGATAATTGATTAAATTTTTTCAACCCAATTATGAATCTGATAAATATGAAAACAATACTGAAGTCGTTAAAGTTTATTGAGATGCACTTCTATGCATCCAAATTACATACATCGGCATAATCAAGTTTCGGAAGAAGTGATTGTGCTAGAGTTATTTTACAAAAGAATGGAAGGAGTTTTTTTATCTTTATGCTACATTCTATCTTTCTGCTATAAATGTATGCTGAAAAAAAATATTGCACTATACGTCATAATTCTATTCGTCAATTTTAACTAATTATACTTTTCGATTGATCCTTTGAAATAGTACATGAAATTACGAGAATCTCGTTAATTGATATCAATCGTCGATGATTTATAATATCCTTAATTGAAAATACCAATTATTGCAGATTGAGAAGGTTTCTCATATTTTCAATTAATAATTTACGAAATTTTCTCAACTTTTTCATAAAAACAACTTTACGCGCATATTAATACATTCACGGAGAGTGTTCGTCCGTACAAATTACGTTTATATTCATAAAATTTAAAATATAAAAAAAAGATTTGAAGTTATAACAATTAATTAATTGTTAAAAAAATAGTTTAATCATTTTTGAAGGACAAGTTGTGTTTATTTTGAGATGTGTTTGTGTAAAATTTTAAAATAAAAATCATTGCCAGGGAAAAATATTCATTTTGAAGTAAGTCAGATTTTTTGTCTACTGACAAGACCCAAGAGTCATATTGCATTTATAAAAATAATTTTGTAATATGTTTGTAATTTTTCATACGTGTAAAAACAGTTGATGATTTTTTAATCTTTGTATTTTACTGATTAGGATTTTTTTTCATATTATTACTCTTCAATTGGGTACCTATACCTTTACATAGAGAAATGATATTTATTTTTAAAAAAGAATAAAAATTCGTAAAATATAGATAAAATTGATTACCTTGTGTTTAAGCAGACATTTTATACGAATCGTTTACCTACACTTCTGAAAGCATTTTTCAAACGTGTGTGAAGGCCTCGCAAAAAATGAGCGATTTTCCATCGCTAATGACCACTGACCATTTTGTCTGAACATTTCACAACGTTAATTGTTCTTTCTTTCTAGACAGCTGCAACGTGTCGGGTACAAATCAATTAATAACCGATGAATATTCAGCGCAGCAAAATCACGCTACCTTTTTTGCCGAATGAACACGGTCTTTTTTAGATACCTTCATCACTACTTTTTTATGATAAAATATGCGAATGCACGTCATACGAGAATTAATTGTAAGCACTTTATTACGTTTGACACCCCATAACTTACTTGTGCGCTAAACTGAATTTCTGAAATAAATTGAATAATACAATATCAAAACAAATATTTAATGTTACTCCTTATGTAAGCTTTATCCTAATATTTTTTCCCATGTCAGTAAACGTGAAAATTTAATCAAGTACACTTCTTTTTGGCAAAATACTTTTCTATGGCTTTGAACACCTTTCAAAGTGAAAAACCATAGAAAGAAAAACTTCTATTGTTAAAAAAATTGTTAAGAAAATTATATTGTTAAGAAAATTATATAATTTTGAGCGTAGAGAGTTTGAATTAAAGTTCCCTATTTGTTGGGCGTTTAGCCATTCTTTTCAAGAATTAATTTGTCCTTGAAGCAAGTAGGTATAAATTATACATTCTCATAAATTCCCTAAATTATGTAATCATAAATGCTTGTGGATCACTGAAATGGGTGCTATGTTTCGTCTTTTTTCCATAGATATAGGTCCGAATGCAGAGTCCTACCTAAATACTAACCATGTTTTCATTGCACAGTCGCTCACTTAAGTTAGGAGATCACGTGGCTTCCTAACTGGAGGATTCTACGAAGTTTTTATATGGGAATTGCATTGCAGAGATATGTCTAAATGCTTTGCGTATGCGCATCGGCGTAAACTATCATTTCCGAATTGATAAAAAGTAAGGTTGATAGCGAGGAACCTTACGAGTGGTTTAATGATTAATTAATACAAGATTTTTTCGATGGATGATGATTTTATCGGCTTCGTTGAATATGTATTTGGTAATTTTGTCAAATAAAATACCAAACAGAGTAATCAGCGATCCATATGAAATGCCGAAAATTCGGTGGAATTTCGGTGGTGTGAAGTTGGTTACATATGTATGTTTGTGTTGTTATATAAAAAAAAAACATTTTATACGTCAAACGTCAGAAAAGAGGTAGATAGCTTTCTAAACCCATATCTCTTTTCTACATACTCAAAAATTTGAAATTCTACGCCATCGACCTAAGTTTGGCGTAGTGTTTAGTATAAAGTTAGGGATGTCTCTGCAACGCATTTGCTAACTTAAGAATACTAAATACTCCAGTGAGGTTGGAAGTGAGTATTTAGGTACCTAGAACTGCATTCGGGTCATAGTGACAGTTTAAGATCTGTCAAAGTGTAGGTACCATAGAATATAATATTAAATTAACAAATAGTTAAACAAAAAATCAAATTCCCCACTTAATTTATATATATTAGATGGGTCGAAAGCATTCGATAGGGTTGTGCTAAATGATATCGTCAATATCCTGTCTGAGAAGCATATATCGCCATCTATAGTAAAAATGATACAATCTCTGAACACCAATATATATATATATATATATATATATATATATATATATATATATATATATATATATATATATATATATATATATATATATATATATATATACGGAATATCATCATAATATTGTTTCTACTTAGACAAATATACCCGTCCCAAATACGGAAGTGATTTAATCAATTTGCAGGTCAATAATTTAATAACCCCACAAAATTTTGAATTCTTTTTCCGTATTTTTTTTTTGACATGTTTTAAAATTCAAAATCACTCCAAAGTCGCATATAACTTATTCGTGTGTTCTCAGTACAATATCTCTATAATTGCGAGATAAACAGCACATGTATCGTTGTTTCACTGCCATATATTCAGTGTAATATTTATAAACACAACATATCTGCATTATTAACAAAAAAATCGAATTTTTTGACTTATATCGTTGTTCTCACAAACGAGCGATATGCGTTTGTTTTTTCTTGGTTGATGTATGCGCAAAACGCACCACTCCGTCGAAAATGTTTAATATATTTTCCAAAAACTATTTTTTTTTAAAGAACTTTATTATGTGCTCTTGATTTATGCTGTATATTTTTCACAAGAATATATATATATATATATATATATAAATATATATATATATATATATATATTCTTGTGAAAAATATACAGCATAAATCAAGAGCACATAATAAAGTTCTTTAAAAAAAAATAGTTTTTGGAAAATATATTAAACATTTTCGACGGAGTGGTGCGTTTTGCGCATACATCAACCAAGAAAAAACAAACGCATATCGCTCGTTTGTGAGAACAACGATATAAGTCAAAAAATTCGATTTTTTTGTTAATAATGCAGATATGTTGTGTTTATAAATATTACACTGAATATATGGCAGTGAAACAACGATACATGTGCTGTTTATCTCGCAATTATAGAGATATTGTACTGAGAACACACGAATAAGTTATATGCGACTTTGGAGTGATTTTGAATTTTAAAACATGTCAAAAAAAAAATACGGAAAAAGAATTCAAAATTTTGTGGGGTTATTAAATTATTGACCTGCAAATTGATTAAATCACTTCCGTATTTGGGACGGGTATATTTGTCTAAGTAGAAACAATATTATGATGATATTCCGTTTTCATACAAATAAAACGAGCTTCATTCAATTAGTTCAATATTCAAATTCACTTCCGCCTTAATTTTCCAGTTTTTCAAAGCGAATATAAGAAAAAGGTACGACACGACCTATATAAATAGCAAATGTAACATTGTAAAATGCACCATTTGAGTAAATTTGTATTCGAAACTATTTTTATATTTATTTTTAACTCGATATAACTCATTTCTGAGATGAAATTATTTTAAGATGGGTATCAACTTTTATTACCACCCTTAATTTATTTTTAATGAATGAACCTACGGGAGATATATGCAATCAGCCAATATATATAAATTTTAAAAAAGTTTACGCAAAAAAAAAATATTTTATAATATAAATATTCCTTGTTCCCAGGATGTGTATTTACGTTTCCGTGTTGATTAGGAGGCAAGTAATGCCTCGAATTATGTATGTTTTATAGCGTTAATGCACTTAAAACTTGTGTTGAATTCGAGGCACGTGTCCTCCAAATGCACACGGTTTAGCGACGCAAACTGTTCCTGGTAATACGTGTTCAATTCGAGGCAATTAATTATTGAATATGGAACATATATTATAGCCATGAAGTTCGTGCGCTATTTGCCTCGAATTGAACTCGTATTAGCAGGAACAGTTTATGTTGCTAAACCGTGTGAATTTGGAGGACACGTTCCTCGATTCAACACGAGTTTTTAAGTGCATTAGCGGTACAAACCAGTGCCTAATTCTAGGCAGTACTTGCCTCCTAATCAACACGGAAACGTAAATACGCTCCCGGGAAGATGTGGCGAGTTAATTGTTAAAATGTGTTTTTTTATAAAACCAAATTGAAAAAAAATATTTCGAATAAAAAAGGAAATCTTTTAATTAGTTATCAGATATTAATTATTCGGTTGCGCCGCACAAAAATGCGCTCGTAGATTGTAAATATGTATTTGAAAAACAAAAAAAATATCTAGTAGATTAAAAAATCACAACTGGTTATTTGCAAATGGTATCTAAATAAAAATTATCTTTAAAATAAAAATTAAATAAATGAAAATTAAATAAATGAAAATAATCATAATGTTTCTTCTATGTTTTGTGTGTAGATAAAATAACGAACAGGTGCCGCACTGTAACTTGCGTAAACCTGTTGTGCGAGAGAAATAAAAATGTGTGTGGTAGTGTACGTGAATGTATTAATTTTTCATTTAGAAAATAATAATTACATATTTTAAAAAATGGACCAATAATAATGCTCGGTGTGTCAACTGTACGCCACTTTTCTCTACCCAATCAAAGTTTCAGAGAGATGTTGTGTTGAATCATCAGTAGTATTCCTAATTTTTTGACAGTCAATTCTTGATTCCATTATCAATTATATTAAATAACTTAAAATAAGTTAAAAAAAGCTCAAATTTTTTTCAGTTATTAATATATTTGACCACTGACGGGTTTCGCTCAAAGAGCATCTACACAATGATGTTGGTTTTTCATGCACCATTCTTTATATGATTTTAGCTATATTTTAGCTATACATATATAATTACAGCACAATGCATAGTATACGAAATGATATTGTTGTAAGATAATTTGTAGTTATACAACCATCCAATTTTTGCTGAAATCCCCAAAATATTCTTTCGCATAGATATAATCGTCGGTTCTCTTAACCATGAGGAGAGCAGAGAGGAGTTGTAGTATGAGTAGAGACAGAGAGCGAGAGAACACAGGTGGGGAGATTCGGATCCACCTGCAGCAGAATATATATACATGGGGTAGTCGGGATCAAAACTGCCTGAGGGGGATAAAGCAACAGGAAGGGTGATCTACCCCCAAAATGCCAACATTCAGAGGGGTTTAGTGCCACCTCGCAAAAAGGTCAAACACCCGTGACTGTCGCGGTATCCATTCCGGTTCGCTACAAAAGCGCCGCGCTACCATACGGGCACATTTTGTTGATTTTGACCGTAGCACTTGTACCACCTTTATATTAGCGAATTTCAATTGCGCACGCAATGGCGCCGGGACGGATCGGGCTCCGTTTAGTTAGCCTTCGAACTTCTCCGTGATCGGTCGTGGATAGCGGAACAACCACTTGGCGCGCTTTCAAAAACTTTTAAACATTGGCTTGGCTCATAAATCGGTAACTCAATGTTAAATTTTTCATATTGTCATTAATTTATCAGGACTTGTAAATAAACCCTGATAAATTACATTAAATTTAAATGAGTTACAAATACTTTAAATATATTCTTTATTTAAAAAAAAAGACCTGAATTATAATAAATATACTTTTTACAAATAAATAAAAAGGATTTTTTTAAATACAATTTATTGGTTTAAAATAGCACATAAAGAATTTTTTTATTTCAAAAAAGTTTATAACAAATTGTTTTTTTCAACATTTAAGACTATTTATTTTACAAATAAACATGGATAAATACATAAAACAGAACTTTAAAAGATTTTTGCTATTTTAAGCCATCTCTTTTTTTTGGTTTTCTCACAAATCAAAGTAACAGTAACTTTTTAACTGAGCAAAAATCTTCTTATATATACAGTAAACTTTTTGAAAAGAATTCTTATTTTGATTAGATCAATATTTTTTTTATTGCAGTAAATATTTATTGAATACTTATTTATTTCTAAATAATAATAGAAACAATGAGTTAAGTCCACGTTTGAGCCTCACTTCAAATCGTTATCAGTTATTAAATTCGACACGTGAATTAATATAAGTGTTTTTTTTTCTATTCAATTATCTTGAGAAAGACTTCCATTTCTTGCCTCTACTGGACGGAGAGAATTGGTGAGTTTATTTTTTGTAAATTATGTGTTTTTTCAAAGCATTGACATGTTTTTTTTCTAAACCTGAAAATTTGTTTAAAGTTGTCAACATACTACGTACAAAGTTAGAAGTAAAAATTTACTTTTATTCATCATATATTAAAATAAAATCAAATAAGACTAAATTTTTAAAAATATCACGTGGAATGAAAAATTCAATTACGTATAAATAAATATTGGAAATAAATTTAAAACAAAAGATAATTAACTTTTTATAAGGTTTATATTGTTTTTAGTATAAGTACGACTTTATTGTAATTATAATGTGTTTATTTTTGTATGTGGGTATTGTATTTTCTTACTATGTACTTTCTATCTATATTTTTACGTATTTGTGATGTAGATATTATTTGTTTACCAAAGTTAAATATAATATAGTCTTTAAAATGAATGCTCACGAAGTTTAAGAATACATATCTAACATATTTTTTCACTTTTACTAGCACCACTTGTACCTCATAACAATTAGTTTTTTTTATCCTATAGTTTAACGTACATAGGCAAGGAAAATATAAAAAATGCAAAGGACAGAATGTTACCCTTAAGTCTTGCGGCTCCTTGGTGCAAACATAATCAATACATGCAGCGTTAAAATGATATAGAATAACTTAGAATAAATTATGAACAATTGTACTGGTAGGTAAGAAGCAATACAATTTACCTGGAAATATTTTGATATCAGGTATTTTTTATTGTAGAAGCCTCGAAGACTGGGAAAAGTAAATTCTTTAACTGTATTATTGATCAACATTCAATTGCATATTGAATTTAGTATTAAATATCTAACTAAAATTTATATACAAAAGTTGAATTTAATGTAAAAGATTTTTTTGGATTATGTAAAAGGTTTTTATAAAAGATTAATGAAGTATTTACATAATTAAAATCTACATTAAAACTAAACATAAAAAGATAATTTCCAACGATAGTAGAAAAAAACCGCAAAATACGGATATAAAGCAATACCAAGTTGTACAATTAACCTGAACCCAGAAATCATAAGTAAGATTTTTCGAATTAATATTTCAACATATTCTTGGTAAAATTTGTCTATCGAGGAGTTAAATACATTGAAATTGTACAGCAAAGTTTAGCGTTCGTAGTGTTTTAAAGTATGTAGGTATCCATAGATCGGTTGTATTGTATCAGCTCCATTGGATTGCGTGAATTCTCAGTCTACGTAAAACATAAATGAACTGTAACAATAATATTATTGTTGAGTCATAAAAAGTTCAAATAACAATTAAAAAAAGTGCAAAGTAGGAATAATATTTCAAAAGAAAATAGAAAAATTAAAAAAAAAAATCTGTATCTATCGTTATATGAGCAGCAGGGCTACTCATGAAGTTGATTACAGTAAAATTAAGATCAGCTTCAGACTTTAGCAATCTTTTAGGTTAAATTAATTAAATAATACTATAAATTTACACAACAATTCATAACAATTTCATACTAAACGTAGATATCAACAGTTAAAAAAATTGAGAAGCACTATTCATATATCGCTCAAAATCTAATGGGATCTAATCGAGTATTAGATATACATATTTGCAAAATTTGAATAGAATCGAATGAGTACTATAGTCTATAATCGATAAAGTAAAATGAACACGCCGTACATAGCACATAGCACACACACAGATACATTGTGATGAAACTTTCAGAATACAATCTAAGCATGATACTAGTTGATAATCTGCAAAAAAAAAATACCCTTAAAAATTGCGAAATCATAACCCCCACTATATCCCCTTGGGTTAGTGAGGAGTAAAAAATAACTTAAAGATTACGAGACGACAAAAGTTTTACTAACTTACTTTACTTTTCGTGTGGCTCTGGTACCTACTTGTATCATCTTCACCCATATGGGCAGCGTTTGAGTTTTACAGCCTTGGATCAATTTCTGTCAACCATTCCACCGCCTCCGGTCTCGACTCATGGACATCCTGGAGGGTGCCGCTAAATTTCCTGAGCTAGCAGACTTGCACCATGTGCTTTACTTTAAATGTTTTCACGATACGGTATAGAGAGAACACGTAAAAGTTGTTTATGGAAAACTAATCATCCCTAGGTCTATGCATTTAACAAATATGATGTGAATATGAAGTCTATCGGACTAATAGTTTGGGCTTTAGAGAGGACACAAAAAGGATGCGGCGCAAGACACACGGTTTACTCCTTACATACAAACATATGATGAAACATGTGTGCACTCTCTACCTATATGATATCCGTTGAGAAATTGAAGAAAAAAAATACGCTAGAAAATTGTGAAATGATGACTCTCCACTATTCCATAGTGTGGAGAGTAAAAATACTTCGACAAAAATTAAAGCAAACTCTTTGTCAAATATTTCCTTAATCATATCAGTAACATCTGCGTGTTTTTTCATCCATTTTGATTAGTTTATTTAATTATTTTAACAAAAATATATTTATTCAAATATTTGTTTTATTTACGGCTTCACATTTCTTGTTTCCCGTATGATATTTATTAAATTATCCGGTATTAGTACACATTTTCATGCAATGAATAAAATAACATCAGTTTAGTAATTTATGTGTTGAACAATTTATTGTACATTATTATCCTCCCTATAACGATTCTTGTTCATTCTATATCTTTATGTTACCTTTTCTAATCTCTGATCCAAAATCCCGGTATACAGTTTGCCAACCAGGCTCAACAAACTTATGGCTCAGTAATTTTCTATTTGAACCCTTTTCCTTTTATAAATGGACATTATTACTGCATTTATACAATCTTGCGGACTATATATAGATTTCACATTTGAGATAAAAAAGGTAGTGATAATATGTACTACACCCCATTTTAACCACCATTTTATTGATAGATTTAAATGTTTCAAGTTCGTATCACGTTTTTCTTGTGTCAAAGCTATTAGAGCAGGAACTTTTATTTTAATATTTTCTTATTATAAAATAATAAAAACGCAACGAGGACAAAGTTAAGTTACAGTAATTCCATTCATTATAACATCTACAGGAGTTGTACCAAAAATTATGAATGATAGTATTAAATAAATCAGTTTTGTAAAGCGCCATTTTATGGTGAGAAAACCATTTTAGGGGCACATTGGCATAATTGTTGGCTCTGCGAAACAAAGTAGTCTTAAGTAATTTACTGAAAGACCTAAGTCTGCTCTAACAACATCAGATGGCTATTTATTCCATTTGATAGATCCATTTACACTGAAACCACGATCAAAGTGTGCCGCATTATAGGGTACTAGTTTCGCTACGCTCATCTTATAAGCTAGGGCTTGTAGCCAGTTTTTACTGCTGCATGGTAAATGCCGCCTCCGACGGTTCATGGGCAATAGTTTTATTATTATTCATCTAAATGAAGCGAAGCTTTTAAGGTATGTAGGTACTTAAAAAATATATTCGGTGCAGTGTTTGTCGACAACACTTTTCCTCAACACCTGGTGGACGTCACAATGTCCCGTGGATTCCACAAGGTGCGGGCTTCCAGTCCGTTACCAGTGCACTTGTTTTTGCGGCTGCTCCACATGGGCACGTGACTCCAGCTAAGACTTGGCCCCGTCAACCTGAGCACCCGCGAGTAAGGACGAACGCCTGCCCTCAACCGTTAGCGCCGTGGGAAGACAAATTACTGGATGATACAATTTATCGACGTGCATATTCGCTTTTCGTCTCATGGGCATATTATGATAAGCACCAGCACTCTTTTCTCCGTGACCAAATGTAGTGTGTCCATTACCACATTTTGGTTATGAACATATATTACCCAATTATATTTTAGTTTAAATAAAAACTTAAAACATTAGATTTGTAAGCCGGTACCTACATACTTATGTTTTGAAAATCAGTAAGTAGGTATTGTTATTTTATTATTCTTCAACATTTAGTTAAGATAAATAATTTCAATTTATTCAATTATTTTTTAATAAGTATTTGGTTTATTTATGTTAGTCCAATTAAATCAATTAAAGTTATAACGTGCACAGCATACATTGTTTTATAATCAATAGTTGTTGATAATAATATTTCAATTTCATGCCCTCACATTATTTATATATATATATATATATATATATATATATATATATATATATATATATATATATATATATATATATATATATATATATATATATATATATATATATATATATATATATATATATATATATATATATATATATATATATATATATATATATATATATATATATATATATATATATATATATATATATATATATATATATATATATATATATATACATATATAGATCTATAGATCATATAGATATATAGATCAGATGGGTCGATGGCAGAGCGGTTAGCCCGCTGGGCTAGTAATCCAGTGGTCGCGAGTTCGAATCCTGCCTCGACCGATTTCGTTCACCTATAGCACAAGCATTTATTTGTTTATTTTAGGGAACGTAGGAAGATGTATATGTACTTGTTTAACAAGGACATATTCATTTTTATTAAAAAAAATGTCCTTTTTTATTTCGATATAGGTACTATTCTCACCGGAAGAAAACTTATATTTTTGGACGCATTTCTGCGCTTTTGTGACGTTACCTGAAAAATACTCCATTAATTAAATTTCATGACCTCTTATATTAAGAAATTTATATTTCTTAATGGCATTGACGAAATATCAAATTTAACATTAATATGTTTAAAAAAATATTTATATATGTTGAACAAACTCATTTCATAAAAATGTTGAAAATTTTCCATACGGCCTTCGTGGCTCAGTTGGTTAGGTATCTGACTGCTGATCCAAAGGTCCCGGGTTCGATTCCCGGTGGAGACACAGTTCTAAATTGTGTTTTCAGTCTGGATCTGTGAGACGATTAATATCGTATGTCTCCAGAATGTGGCAACTTGTTATTGGGTGCGTGTTAAATTAATATTTGACCTGTTTCACCTGTTGGTTGCCCGAGAAGCAATATAAATAGATAAAAATAAATACAATATTTGAATACTTTTCGGAGAGACGTGCTAGTGAGGAGTATATCGTTGGCCACAACCCACTCGTATATCTATAGTTATTGACTAGAATAAAAAAATCTTGAATATTTTAGTTTGATATTAAGTACCATACCATACCATCACGCCATTTCCCTATTTGGGGTAGGCAGAGAGAACCGAACGCCAGACTCCTCTCTCTTGACACACATTCCTCGCTTTATTCACGTCCATACATCTTCTCATACACGCTCTTCTATTATTCATACTTCTAACATCACCATCTTTCAAAATCCCATTTATGTGATCGTGCCAACTTTTTCTTGGCCGACCTCTACTTTTCGTTCCTCTTTTATCAGCCTTGTACATTTTTTTTTGTCAGACGGTCATCACTCATTCTTTCTATGTGGCCGAACCACCTTAGGGCATTTATTTTCATCTTACTTACGATATTTCTTTCAATCATACATTCTCGTCTAATATCCTCATTTCTCATTCTATCATATATCGTTTTACCACACATTCGTCTTAGTGACCTCATTTCAACCGCGTTAATTCTACTTTCATGCCTCTTCTGCCATGTCCATTGATATTAAGTAATTTTATTATATACAATATTAGGTCGATGTGCAGGTTAAGATATTGTAGATAGAATAAGGAAATAAATTGATCAAACCACGACAAGAAATGAATATTAAGGAAGTAAGATATAGATGAAACCTTTTAGGAAAATGTACAATGAACGGTAAAATATACGCTTATTCAGACTTAATAATGGTTAAACCGACGATTCCGAGTAGATGATTTTCGAATATTCCTAATGTTAGCAATATAAAGAAAATGAAATTGCTGTAAGAGAAAATCTTATAGAAATACCTAATATAAAAAAGAATCGATACGTACAGTTAAAACACGTTATTTTTTGGTGAAATACTTTTCATAACACTTAACAAGAATGTGGGATAAGAAAAATATATGATTAACAAGAAATACATTTTTATACTTGATACTTCATTGCTCAAAATCTTTAAGTTATCATTTAAACACTTATTACAAAATTGCAATCTTTACGCCTTTCTTGATAATGCTCTCGAAGGACGAATCGACACAATTAATTACTTAAATAAATATGTAGATATCTGTTTGTCCAATGTTGTTGATTAAAAAAAATGAAATGAAATGGCAAATGCCGTATACATTTTTAAAATAATATACATAAAAAAAGTGTTTGAATTATATGTTTGAATTCTTAATTAAAGTCTACCGAATGAAAAATTATGAATTATTTTATAACCATGTTATTTCGACAATTATATGTAATTGATTAATTATATTTATTTCAATATGTTTTCGTATGTATGATTTGAAATAATATTATAAACTCAGGTTTTAAACACTGAAATTAAAAAATAACGAAAAAACATTGAATCATTAACATGGTTTATCTCATAATAAAGGCTTTTTTGATGTAAATAAATTATTCTTCGAAATTTATCATTTTATAGTCTTTATTTTATATCTATTTCAGTTTTACACGTGTTTCTAATTGCCTCGAATGTCATTCCATCATACATTGTTTTATTTATAGGACATCTCAAATTACCTAATGGCAATAAGCCCGTCAGAGTGCATTATATTTTTTTATACTATGTACAAGATGATAAATAAATAAGTAAATCAGTTAACAATGTTTATAATACATACTCACTTTTGAGCAACTTGTGATACCCATGTTTTGTTAGTATAACAACAGCATAATACTTTGAATATATTATGAAAAAATAGCAATAAAGTTGGTTTCTTAAAAAGAATAAGAAATAACTTAGATTTTCACACATCAAGATTAATTTATGATTCGATTGTAATTCCCCATTTTAATTATTATTCTAGTGTCCTATTCCTCTGCAAATAAACTCAAAATAGAAAACAACAGATCAAACAGATAATTTGGGAATGAGAGCAATTTTAAAATCCAACAGATATACAAGAAAAAACCTAATATTAAATAAACTAAAATTAATGACAGTAATGCAATACATTATAAACAACACATAAACTTTGATTTACAAACTAAAAAATAATATGCTTCCAAAATATATGCAGAAAAATATATTATTAAATGTCAATGTTCACACTTACAGAATTTAGACTTCACAATTTTAGACTTCCAAAAACGAAATTTTAACAAGTAAACAAAATAGTTTATACCATAAAGGTCTCAAAATATATAATAGTTTGCCACCAAACATACAAGAATCCACAAGTCATGTCACCTTTCGTAGGCTAGGTGCTTAGAAAGTACATAGTTAAAAACTATTAATGTTCTCCATAGTTTTACATGTTTTTATAATTAATTTTCATGCTCTTACCATATAAAAAAAGTATTTTTATCAATTTTTTGTTTATACTAGATGAATTAATTTTTATATACAAAATATGTTTTTACATCCAAATAAAATTTACTTTTATTATTATTATTAGTTGCAGAGTGTCAATCGAATCTTGAATTGTCAATCAAAATCACAAAATCAACACAAGTTCCATGTTTCTAAATTTTTTGTCCATTTGTAAATATTTCTTCTTCTTCCTGGCCTCTTCCCAACTTATCATCTATGAAGACTGTTGGGGTCAGCTCTTTTCATCCTCAGGCTGTACATTCTTCAGTTCTGGGCCGCCTCCGATGTCAATTCTTGTCTCACCAATTGGGAACTCCTTTGCGCCATCCATGTATATTTTGGTCTTCCCCCATTTGTCGGTCGGGGGTTGTCTACGGCCATTGCCTGGTTCACAATATGATCCTTGGATCACATTGTGTAAATATATAAACAAATTATATGGTCAAATATAATTATTACCTTTGTCTTGTGTACATACATTACGTACCTTGCACATTGATTCCATTCCATAAAACTTGTAACTATTCTTTTCACGTATGCTATCTAAGTGAAGCAAATGGGTAGCCATAAAACGAACACTTAGATAAATCTCTGTTACACTTCGATTCTCTCGTGAGAATTTAGATACTGTACCTATCCAATTGTGTAGCGATGCAAAGTGTATTAAGGCTTATTAAAGTATAAGAGTACCTACTAACATAGTTTGTATGTAGGTAGGTACGTACTGAGCGTATAAAACAACGGCTAAGCCCGCTCAACACCCACATTATGTTAACATCCATCTTTCACGGTGTATGTAATAGTAATGTCAAATAAATATCTTGACAACTTCGACAGAGTGCGAGAAGGTTCGCGCATCTTCGAGCCATAAAAAAATTATTGAATTTTGACAAATTTATCATATCAATAGATGATTAATAATATCTCAATAGACGATTAAATCATACAAATTTTAAATTAATACTCTCATTTAACCAATGTTGGATGAGTTATCAAAGTTGATATTTAAAACGAAAATTATTTAAACATAAAAAATAATAGGTAAAAATATGTTGACATATAAAAATTATTTGAAAACTATGATCAAATGGCTTCACAAATACGAATACATAATAAACTTATTCCTAACCTCAAAAACGGTAAAGGTGTTGATACATTTTTTCCTGCAAACAATTTCTTTTCAATTTATAAAGCAACTCGTTCACACGAGTCTCTATTATCATTAAAGACTAACTAAACCTAACCGAAAATTATACGGGATGTAATAAAATACGACAGCGAAATAATACTATGATTTGTACGTAAATCTCCAATCCCGTTAATTTTTCGGTTATGTTTAGTTAGTGTTCAATGATAATAACTACTCGCGTGAGTGAATTGCTGTATGAATTGAATGGAAATTGGATGAAGGAATAATTTTATCAACACTTTGCCATTTGAGGTTAGGAAAAAGTTTACTATGTATTCGAATTTGATCACATTCTTCAAATAAATTAGATTTCTCAACATATTATTTATGTAAGTTTATGATACCAAATATTTTTAATACTATTAATTAATTAATTTATTGATTTAATTATTTGTTTATAAATTGAATGATTAATTTATTTTTTAATTATTAAAATTTGATTATAATTGAAAATTGGTAATATTGAGAGTCTTCACTGGTCCATATGCTGGTAACTCATTTGTGTTTATACATTGTAGATATGACAATCTGTACTCAATTAAATACTATTTATTATTATTTGTGTTAATAAGGTTAATGTTAACAAGGTATAAGCTTAATGCCAACTTTGACAGGTCATCCGATATTGGTAAAATGACCGTTTACTGTGCTCTAGTAGATGTTTGCCGGTAACTAATCATAAAAATCTTCCTTTTATTCTGGTGCCCTGTTAGGAATTCCCAATGCTGCCCGATGAATGTCCAGTGCTGCCCGAAATATCCGCTCCACAGTTTTAACAATCTGAATATATAAAAATATTTTGCCATGATGTCCGTTCGATACGCGGAATTCACAATATCTACGGGGACTCAAATATTTTGATGCTTAGGCATCATAAATACATACAAAACCATCAAGCCGTTTATTGAACACAAGACTTTCCTATCCTGACATATATGATTTGTAAAGAAAACAAAATATCTTAAAATATTCAGTAATATGAATTTAGTTTGGATCATATTCTTCAACTTTACATACTATTATTATTGGCAGTTGGATCTCATGTGTTACATGCAACTAGTTATAAAAAATGGAAGGTGACCACCAGGAACACCAACAATGATATTTTGAAGAAAAAGTAAGACATCCTCATCTTCGGGCTAGGACTGAATTCCTGTCAAATAGATCATCGATCTATTGGAGATAGAAGAAGATGATTATTATATTTAGAATTGATTCATTCAAAAATTTATGTTGACGAAGGGTTATTACATAGACAACTATATAATCTAATGAAATATTCTAATCTTTATTAATTTTATGGCTATGACATTGATTTGAAGATAACCGTATAAAACCGTAGACTTTCAATCACCTTTCGCAGAAAGTAATAATTCTTTTTGTAAATTTCAATTGAATCTGAATATTGGCAACATCTCAAAATAATAATTCTTTTTTTCTCCGAATTTTCATTTCCTGAAAACTGATTATACTACGGTACTTATTTAAGAATATGTTAAGAAAAACATTCGTATGAAAATGTGTCTTCAAAATATTAACCATAACAATTTGTCTCATATTTGGAATATATTAAATTTAATATTCGGAGCAGTGTGTAACAATTTCATATGCTATATCCGCCCAAATAAAAACCGTAAAAGTGGTAAATACCATAGATTTTGCGAATTTTAATATTATACAAGAAAAAATCGTCATCGTCCAAGATGACGATAATTGCTACAACTTCATTGCACCCTGAGGAGAATTGAGTGAAGAATTAATTACCCAACTATTCAATATTTTTCTTCTACTGCAATGCATATAAAATCATAAAATATTCGATTTTATAGACTTTAAAATAGTCATTTTATATCGTGGTTCCATATGCTTCGTTGTTGAGCAACTCTTTTTAGGAGTTCTCTTGTTTCTCCGACTTTGCTCAGTACTACGTCGTTTAGAATTTGGTCTGACCAACCGATCCTCTAACCATGCGTTTTTGAACCACATTTCTAAGGCAACATTTGTATTCTAATTAAATAATACGAAATGTATACGTGGTGAAAATTAATTTTTGTTTATTATTTGAGTATTTTTTTCTTGTTTAAATATATATTTAAGTTTTTTTAATATTCTTATTTGATGCCTTAACATTGTGAAACTTAGTCGTTCTCCACAAATTTACAAATTTTCGGTTTGAAATTAATATTTTCCAACGCAAAAACGATAGTGGGCCTATTCAATTTATATTGCTTCGTAGATATAGCATAAATCCAAAATTACCCCCTTCATCCTAGCGAAACTTGATATACAAAGGATGTTGAAACCTTTTGCCTAAGCGGTGTTTAAACTAAGAGGAGTTCGGCTTTATTATATTAATTTATCTGGTTCACTAAACATTTCATATTCTAAACTAAAATTTATCCATCGAAATAAACAAAATATAACGGGATAATATTAAACCAACGCCAGTATATTAATAATATCGTAAAAATTATCTACTTGGCAACAATTCTCACTGAATTCAGATACATACATGAATTTTCTTTGGAATATTTCTGGTACAATGAAAATTGTTTTGCTTTAATTATTGTTTAAATGATAAAATATCTCTTGAAGCATGTCTGCTTAATTGGTATAAGCATTCCAAAAATTATCACATTTCACTAATTATTGCTACACAATTATCGAAGAAATGAAAATAACATATTTTCTCCAATTGTCGATTTGTTCAAGAGAAATTAATTCTCTTAATTGACGCGTGTATGTAAACACATTTTTTATGAAGGAACCTTTTGACCTTTTGCATGCCGAAAACACCAACTTAGAGAGGCTTCGTAACATATATGTTCTATATTTATATGAAGTAGTACACCTCAGAATTTGAAGTAGAACATTTCGTGTGTCTGTGTGTGTGTCCCCCTCATAGCTTCTGATCCGCTGAATGCACAGAAGCTAAAATTTCAAAAAATATAGAAAATTATAGGTCTATAAAACTTTTATAGTCAGAATTTTATATTTTTGTTTCAATCAGGGGCTATCAAATTTTGATTTTTACTTTATTTTCCATTTATTTCAAAATTCATAAAAGCTAGACCGCTAAAATTTGTATAAATATAAATACATACGTATACACAAATTTATTTTTTTAAATATGTTCCAGAAATTCTCAAACATTTGTTATTGAGAAAAACATTTTTTTATGATAAATTTATGTGTTAAACTGTCTAAGTTTTTAAAAATATCGGAAAAGCCGAAACACCCAAACTAGATAATTTAATTTGCTATAAAAAAATATTCACATTGTATTAGTATATCACATTTTTTTAAAAAATATTTATAAAAATTGAATTTAGTGACGACATCGTCTCATGCAATACGAGTATCTCTCTCAATAGTTTGATACTTACTAAATCTATTATCTACTTGGCAACAATCCTCACTGAATTCAGATACATTATTGAATTTTCTTTGGAATATTTCTGGTTCAATGAAAATTGTTTTGCTTTAATTATTGTTAAAATGATTAAATATCTCTTGAAGCATGTCTGCTTAATTGGTATAAGCATTCCAAATATTATCACATTTCACTAATTATTGCTATTCAATTATCGAAGAAATGAAAATGAAATGTTTTTTCCAATTGTCGATTTGTTCAAGAGAAATTAATTCTCTTAACGAATCATCAGTATTAAACCAAAACGAGTTTATGAAGGAACATTTTGTATGGTGTAGTGAACTTTTTGTATGCCAAAAACACTCACTCAGAGAGGCTTCATAGCATATTATGTTGTATATATTATATGGACGAATTCAGAATTTGAAGTAGAACATTTCGTGTGTTTTTTGTGTGTCTGTGTGTCCCCCCCCTCTGTGCATTCAGCGGAACCTAAAATTTCAGAAAATATAGAAAATTATAGGTCCTATAAAACTTATATACTAAGAATTTTGAATTTTTGTTTCAATTAGGGGTTAACAACTTTTGAATTTTTACTTTATTTTTCCATATATCTCAAAAATCATAAAAGATAGACCGCTAAAAATTTGTATGAATATAAATAAATACGTATACACAAATTTATTTTTTCTCCTCACTAACCCAAGGGGATATAGTGGGGAGTTATGATTTCGCAATTTTTAAGGGTATTTTTTTATTGCAGATTATCAACTAGTATCATGCTGAGATTGTATTCTGAAAGTTTCACCACAATGTATCTGTGTGTGTGCTATGTGCAGCGTGCTATGTGCAGCGTGCTATGTGCAGTGTGTTATGTACGGCGTGTTCATTTTTACTTTATCGATTATAGACTAAAGTACTCATTCGATTCTATTCAAATTTTGCAAATTTGTATACCTAATACTCACTTAGACCCCATTAGATTTTGAAGGATATATGAATTGTGCTTTTAAATTTTTTTAACTGCCAAATATTTCAAAGTGACCCCAAGCTCAGGAAAATTAAAATTTGAAATTTTTATTTTCAAATAAGTAAAAAGGCTCATCACTTTAATAAAATGGCATTAAAGAAATATCAACTTTTCATAATAAAATATATAAATAAAAAATAATTTAACAAAGTCATTTCATGAAAATGATGAAAAATTTCCATACAACATTTGAATAACTTATAGGATGACTTGTTAGTGAGGAGTTTAGCGTTGACCACAACCCACTCGTTTTAAATATGTTCCAGAAATGCTCATACATCTTTAATTAAGAAAAACAATTTTTTATGATAAATTTATGTGTTTAACTGGCTAAGTTTTTAAAAATATCGGAAAAGCCTAAAACACCCCAACTAGATAAATTTGCTATAAAAAATATTAACATTGTAGTAGTATATCTCATTTATTTTAACAATATTTATAAAAATTGAATTTAGTGACGAAATAGTTTCATGCAATTTGTTAGGCACTAAACACTACACAATGTCTCACTCAATAGTTTGATACCTACTTAATCTATAATCTACTTGGCAACAATCCTTACTGAATTCAGACACATTATTTAATTTTCTTTGGAATATTTCTGGTTCAATGAAAATTGTTTTGCTTTAATTATTGTTAAAATGATAAAATATCTCTTGAAGCATGTCTGCTTAATTGGTATAAGCATTCCAAAAATTATCACATTTCAATAAATTCATAAATATAGAGGTAAAATATTAACGATATTGCTATAAATATATCGAAGAAATGAAAACAAAAATGTTTTATCCAACTGTCGTGTCGATTCGTTCAAGAGAGTTAAATTCTCTTAAGGAAAACGCATTTTTTTATGAAGGAACATTTTGTATGGTGAAGTGGACTTTTTGCTTTCCAAAAACACCAACTTTTGAATTTTCTTTTCAATCAGGGGTTAACAACTTTTGAATTTTTACTTTATGTTTCCATAAATCTCAAAAATCATAAAAGGTAGACCGCTAAAATTTTGTATAAATATAGACAAATACAAAATCGCAAATACATTTTTTCGATAAATTTTTGTGTTTGACTGTCTAAGTTTTTAAAAATATCGAAAATCCGAAACACCCAAACTAGATAATTTAATTTTCTAAAAAAATATTTACACTGTAGTCGTACAAAATATTTTTTTAACAATTTTTACAAAAATTGAATTTAGTGACGACATCGTTTCATAAAATTTGTAAGACAGTAAATACTACACAAAATCTGACTCAATAGTTTTATACCTACTTAATCTAAAAACATACATCATGCTGTTTTCATATTCTAGGTAGTAAAAGCAGACTGACCGTACTTCCTATCCAGACATGTATACCTGCATCTACATGTTTTTATAGAAACAAAATATCTTAAAATGTTCATAAATTTGCGTTTAAGTGTTTATAGTTTGGTACATATTCTTCAACTATGCATATTATTGACATAGACAATTGGATCTCATGTGTTACATGCAAATAATAGTAGTTTCAGACTACATGTTTATTATTATTTTGTTTTAGTCCGCATAAACAAAAAACCTTGAATGGGCAGTTTTTATACATTGCAAGGGAAGATGTCAAAGTGAAAATGATAGTTAAAAAATATATAGATAAAAAATTAGCATAAATTAAATCAGAAAGTCAAAAAATATGCCACATTGGGGAAAAATGTATTTTACGTGCATTGTACCTTTACAATTCAATCGCGATCTTAAATAATATCATTGTGCAACTATAAGTCACACCTATCGAAACAAACGCGATGTGGCTATTTATTTGTAAGATCGATGAGCGTTTTGAGTCTTTGAGCCAAGTAGACATTTTGCCATGTGGTAAATAAAGCATGTTTGGAATAAACTGATAGCACGCATATGTATATTTAAATGAAACAAAATATCCGTATGCTGTCGGTGTCGGTAAAATGACTGACCTACATAAAAAAAGCGTATACCCATGAAGCAATAACAATAAAATTCATTTTATAAATTTTCGTCCGTTACGGATTATGCCAAAACAATCTGTCTTTCATTTCCAGCGCCGCTACTGTTTTGCGCAACATCGAATAATCCCATTTCGTCAAAAAGCAGATTAGGCATTCGAGGATTTGTTCACGACTTGACAATGATTGATGTCAACTGAATTAATCTTAGCTGTGTTGTTATTTTGACTATTAGTTATACGTCTACATATTATAACTTATTATATTGACGGGGATCTTTATTTATGAACACAAGAATAGACTAAGTACCTATTTCTATAAAAACAAATTCAAGAAATAATAATATAATTTTTTTTTTAAATTTATAATATTTGCATGTTTCATATGAGATCTAACTGTCAATGGCGATAGCAAGCATTGTTGATAAATAAATAACCAAACTATGAAACTTTAAATTATTTATTTATTGTATGACACAGTGAATTTAGAATACATTAAAATCAAATTAATAAAAACATAATTAAATATAAAACAAAATATGATCATATATTCAGGTCGAGGGCCCCGAGCCAGTCCAAATACAAATACAAATTGTATTGAATATTTTATATATTTTGTTATCTGTTATATGTTTGTTATGAATACCTACAATAAATTGTAAACCTTAAAAAACAAGATATTTTATTCAAAATATTTGTTTAGACGACGTAACATCTTAACATCACCGAAGAAGAAGATTCTGTAGATAATGGTGACAGACTTGCATATACTGTAGCTGATGATATCTCATCTGGACATCTTCCGCCTGCAAGACCATCTAAGACATGGAAAGACAGTTTACATAATCTCAGGAAGCATAGATTCAGTCATCATCAAAAGTCTCAATCCTGCAGATTGGTTTGCAGAAGAAGTCTACTTCTCGCTTTCCACTTCTCTCTATCTTCTGCAGCCCTCTTCAGCTCAACATATGTGGCGCAGTTCATGTCCTCGCACACCTGGGCCAAATACTCCCGTCGGGGGCGCCCCCTGTGGTTTGTCCCCTCAACCATTCCCTCCATTAGGTCATGTAGGAGACCCTCGTGGCGCAAGATCTGACCAATCCAGCGAGCACGTCTCTCGGAGATGTTTTTGAGTAGGTGTCTGCATTCTTCAACTCTGTTGAGAACTTCGGCATTCGTGATTTGGTCCCTCCAGGAAATTCCCAGTATTCTTCTGTAACTCCACATCTCGAAAGCCTCTAGTCTATTTCTGTCTCTTTTGATAAGACACCATGTCTCACAGCCATACATCAGTATGCACCACACATATTTTTTGTAAGTACACATATATTCAGTATCACATACCAATTATCATTACATATGAACATCATCACTTAGTCTAGAATTTAGTTATTTGTACATAAAAATATGAATATTAATTTATTTTCAATGATGTGAATGACTCTAATAAATTGGTAGTTACAAAATGATGCCTCATCTTCTAAAATATATTTAATCAGTAGGTAGGTACCACTTTTTCGTTTTATAGTATAAAATATGCAATACCCTAATGACTAATGACATAACATAGATATTCCCAATTTAACACAAAAGTAAAATGTATTTATTTTTGTTAGATATATTTTGGTGATATTACTTTTTATACTCTTCATAACATTATTACGTTGCTTGTATTTTTCACGAGGTGTATTTTTATGGTAAAACTTTATTGTTTAATGTTTGAAGGTGTACATATACGTAGGTACATAATACATGTCTCCTCGGATGACATTATGGTTGTGTTTAAATATTTATATCTTAATACAGCTGATGAAATCTATATTATATAAGCACAGTGAATTTTAAAGAGGTTTGAAAGTTGGTAAAATATCTAAATTATCTCGATATTCTAAATAAAATATAAAGCTACAAAAGTAATTAATATTACAATACAATACTTCATTCATTACCTCAATTACTTCATGTTCCAACAATTAGAACAAATATCAGGAAAAATGCCACAATAACACGCATATACAGCAAATATAACAATGCATTCTCAGCTGAGATAGACATACCTATTCAAAGCGAAATATTATAGATTTAGACATGTTGTTCTGAAGGTGATGCGCAACCAATATCCCTCTATCCTGTCCTCCTAGTCTCTCTTCTCTCCTCTATTTTCCTTTCCCTAGTTGTTGTATGTATGTGTGTATGTATGTATATATGCATGTATGTGTGTGCGATGGCGTGTATGAGTGTGTGTGTGTGTGTGTGTGTGTGTGTGTGTGTGTGTGTGTGTGTGTGTGTGTGTGAGGGTGTGTATGAAGGTGTGTGTATGAATGTTTATGGCTTGTTAAATGTTATTTGTTTTTATCTTATGTTGATAGAATGTTTTTTTAGGTTCTAACACTGTCAAAACAATATTGTATCATTAATCTGTAAATGAGCTGTAGCTTCCCAAAGAAAATAAATAAATAAAAACTACATAATAAGATGATAAATAATTTAAATAAAATCTTAAATACCTCCAACAGGCGAATCGACTGCACAGTTAAATTTTGAATGCATAAAGTGTACCTTTAGATTATATATGAAAGTACGTATTTATTTGAATAAAATAAATAGTCACATGTGCTTCTACAATTTTTGGCTATCATGTCAACAATATGTTGGTTTTAAAGATAAAACACCCATAAAAATAATATAATGTGCATCCTCATTTCTGGTTACATGTTTCATTTTTAGCCTGTTGCCTTCCATTACTGAACTTGGGAATCCTCCATTCCTTTCCACCCCAATCGGTATTCAATCAATCTTGGCTGCCACCATTGTCAAAAATTCAAAAACTCCTCGCGAGGCAGTTTCTTCTTCTGCATATTGTCATGTCATCAAGTGGTGTTATTTAAGTTGCAGCAAAACCTACGTGTTGGTAATCGCAAAGTCCTAAAACAGTTCCCTGGAATGGATTAAAATATACAAATATTTGGATAATCGGGGATATAGGTAACCAAATATGTATATTATGTCAATAATTATCGAAGCTTATTGAATATATTCACATAGCTAACGTTTGCTATTTCAATATTGTCGGTACAGATTAAATACAGTTTTATCACACCCAACAGGTGGCGAATTGTATTCACCCTGATTTGCAGGCGGATTCACTGAACCTATTTAACCTAAAAAAAACAACTCACGCGAGGAAAGCAATATACTTAGTACACCGTGTCATGTGAATTTTTGAAAGTTCATTGAGCAATAAAACAAAATTAAAGTAGTCGCACGCAATACCTACATTTTTTTTATATATAAAAAGATTTTTAAATTAAAAATTCTTTTGAAGGTTTTTGGAATTTTGGTGGTGGCAGATCGGTTAGCGCGCTGGGTTAGTAATCCAATAGTCACGAGTTCGAATCCTGCTACGACCGATTTCGTTCACCTATAGCACAAGAATTTATGCTTAATTTAAGGAATGTATGTGGATGTATATTATGTACTTGTTTAAATAACATATTCATTATTTATAAAAAAAGTATTTTAACGATTTTGCTAATACGTGTATTTTAATTTTTTTATACTTACTATTTACTTTACGAGTCAGAGTACTTTACCACTAGGTCAACCCACTACAGAATACAGCAACCGCAACGGCATTATCATTAACCATCTTCAAGTCCTCTGGGTCGCACCTCACTGGCATATCTTGACAGATGAGGAGGTTTTCGTCAGTTTGTATCTCGTCGAAATTGCAGGAAACATTCTCTTCTACCCATATTCCCCACCTTAGCATGTTCTCTTTGCATGTTCCTTTGTTACTATGATTACTTAGTAAATCTAGTTACTGCAAAACATGATATTTTAAAACAGCCAAATATCTTGAACCAGGCTTCCGCGTGCGTATAGCGCAAATTTGTGTATTTTTGCTTTGTCGGTATACATGCAAATCAACAACCCTTCTCGGCGAAATGGCTCAAGATATTTGGCGACAACTTTACGTGTTAGTAAGGCTTACTATCACATGCATTGAAAAGTGTTAGTAAGGCAAATACATGATTTAAAAATTCCAAAAATTCCAATTCTTTTGCATTTTAAGAACGACCCTGACTTAAAATAAAAAAAATATCACAAAGGTTCACTTTGACTTTATGCATTCTTTAAGCACATAAAATATTTATTTCTCTACGACATATCGTGATTAAGTAATTTTAAATGAACGCTTTTATTACAGGAATTTTTTGTTATTAAAATTAATAAATAAATAAATTAGTATAATTCCACAATATTTTCTTATAATAACGACAGAACGTTTTCGCCAAAGTGACTTGGCATTGTCAAGGTCTAAAAGAAACTAAAAAAAAACATACATTACTCAATATTTACAACGTAACCACATGTGTGGACGGGGTTAAGTTCGGTGAAAAAGATCGGTCGTTATTATAAGAAATACTGTGGAAAAATACTAATTTTTTTTTTTTTTAGTTTTTAAAGGATTTCCACTCTTGACAACACAAAATTTCTAGATCATTATTTTTAATATTGTTTCAAGGGCAATTAAGGCTAAATTTTTGAATTATGTTACGTACATTTATAAGAGAAACGTTGAAAATATTTAAGGTATTATTTTTAAAAACACAATTTTTAACATATTTGAGAAATCAGATATGATATTGGGGTGTTTAGGTTTATATGTCCTTTTAATACACTTGATTAAAGTGTATGTTATTTTTGACAAACACAATATCTTATTGGAGATGAGGTTGTTATATATATATATATATATATATATATATATATATATATATATATATATATATATATATATATATATATATATATATATATATATATATATATATATATATATATATATATATATATATATATATATATATATATATATATATATATATATATATATATATATATATATATATATATATATATATATATATATATATATATATATATATATATATATATATATATATATATATATATATATATATATATATATATATATATATATATATTTATTGGAGAAAATATCCTTGACTCCCAGCAGAGAAGGTGGTGCAATAGCTACACAAATCATATTAATTTTACACAATGCATAATAAAATACTTCTTCTCCCTGGCTATATCCCAAATCTCTGTCTGTGCCGACTGTTCGAATTGGCTACAATTAAACACCCCAAAAAACAGTATTAAATGATTTAATAAATATTAATAAAAATAAAAGTAAATAACAAGAATAATTGATCATTATATGAACAAAAATTAAAGCTAAATAGTGTGTTCGTTTACGCGTTCAGGCCATCTATTTGCACCATACTAAAATAGTAAAACCGTAAATACAAAAAAAGCCCAGTTCAGGGGTGACATCTGTGCAAGACACCGTCACCTCATTTATAAGGACTGATGCTTTCATTGTTTACAAATAAACTAATTTCTCAATAGATGGCGTTACAAAAAAAAATATAATCACTTATCTCAGACGTAAGCGTATATGCGATCATTATAAGTATTAAGTACTAATCACTTCACGTACCAATAGGCATGCTCGTTAACAAAATTTATTTCATCTACCTAATTGCCGTAAAATTTATAGATCAAACTCGATTATTTACAAAATTCAACGTGACAACAACCTAAAATTAACACACAGACATTTTCCATGACACCTTAGAAACATATCGAAAACAAATAAAGATTTTTTTCCACCTAGTTACCTAACTCCTTCCTTCGCACCAATGATCCCTCCTTTAATTCTCAGTATGTACATATTGTTTATCACTTCTATTTTCATATTATACTGCGCAGTTTACTTGTTAAGTATTTTTATTTGATTTTTTTAATAAGAAGAAAACATTCTTGGCTTGTATAAATTTAAATAGAATCACATGTAAACACAATTTAACAAACTGTAGTTTTGTGAAATTAAATAAATTATTTAATTTGGTGAAAGCAATTGGTAATTAAATGTAATCGATTCCTTACGAAAAAAATATTCTTATTTTGAGATTGAAATTAAATTAGATTGTAAAAGTATACATAAACCCGCTTCGAGTATCCAATCCTACATGATCTCGCTGGATTGCAATTTAGGAATACGTTAAATATGTATGCACCACTATGCACATGAAATTGCACATAGACGCTGCCAGACAACATATACGATGCAGCTTTATTAAAACGATATTAAGAATTTTATAGAATATAAACAGGATAAAATATGAATATAAGTCCAATCTAAATTTACACTCATAAATGAAAATTAATCACACCAATGAAGTTATGAAGATTTAATCACATCAATTAATTTATTTGCTAAATTAGTTAAAAAAATACGTAGCTATGGGACCAACCTAAAGAACTAATTAATATGTCTTACGTTATTGTCTTTTATTATCGAACTACGAACATGTCTTATGATTACTGGAACAGTCGAATACGTTATTGTCTTTTCTTACCGAACTACGCACAAGTCTCATGATTACTGAAACAGTCGAATATACCAATAAGATTGAGATATGAAAAATGAATTTGAACGTTTCAATTCACTTGACTCAAAATTTGGAGGAATGGAGAAAAGAAAAAGAAAATGGCGAGTTTATTGCCATATGGCAGGGTGCAAGTAAGTGTTTATTATTACTATTATTTTTTTAATGTAGACGCATTTAAATGCGACACTTGTCAGTCATCATAACGACAAAATTAAAGCGGTTGTCGAGTTAAAGTCAAAGACGGAGAATAGAGTATTATTTATTTCATTGTTTTATAGAACCTCGGCACAGGATATCCTACTGAGGTGATCATTAATTCACAATTACACATACACGTGCATATACTATTTACAACTTGTTTAATACTTACATAAGTTTGAGATGAACTGCTATAATATGTATGTTTTTATAGGAAATTAAATATTTGGGTCGATTTTTTTAGGATTTTTCGAAATATAAGCAGTTCAACACAAAACATGTGACGGACAAATGTTTTTTAATAAATAAAATGAGATAAACTGAAATTTTTTCTTTAAAAATAGATCTCTGATATATAGATAAACATTTTATAGGTTTATTTATACAAATTTTCAACATTCAAGCTTTTATAGTTTTTGATATCTGTGGAAATATAAAATTAACACTCAAATGTGAAAACCCCTGACTGGTACATAAATTAAAAAGTTTTATAGGCATAAAAATTTTTAAGAGTTATATATTAGGGGAGAGGGAGGCAGATTTCAACGATTTTTACTATAAAGATCATAACTACATTGCTAATAGCTAAAGCAACATCAAATAAATTTTGATATATTGTCCATACATTCAACTAAAAGGTAAATGTTGAATTGTTTAAAAAATATTTATTTATAGGACATATTTTTTAATTTACTGAAGTTCGATATTTGTTGAAATCTACCTCCTCGAGGCAGTTTTCAACAACATTGGGGCACATTTCAACATTGTATATAATCAGATTAGGAAATAATTCAAAACACTTTTAATATATTTAAACTCTGGTGCTTGAACCACTGTGGTTGTTCCTGTCTCTTCAATATTATAAATTCTATCAGGTGTAAATTTTTCATCAATGACTTTTTTCATGTCGTCTTCATTCTTGAGAAGTATGTTTTTTCTTATACATCCTCACCATTTAGTCTAAATTAAGAAAAAAACGTTATTTATCATATTTGTTATCTTAATAAGGACATAATTTTAAAAATAATATCATTTTTAAAATGTGGGTCAGATTTCAACTCCGTTAAAATGTGCCCCTTTTGCTGTGTTGAAATATGCCCCTCAATGAGACAAACACTTAAAATATTTTTTTCATAACCAAAACATATGAAAATTCTACAAGTATCAGTACATAAATGAAGCATCTAATATAATAAATAACAAATAAAACAGTTACCGTATTTGTGTATAATATTCAGCTCCAAAAATCCTTACGAATCTCATCCAAAATAATAAAAAAACTACCGTGAAAACTAATGCGCGCTAATGCTGTCGCTTTAACAAATGCAAATGGGCCAAAACAAAAAGGCGATTGCCAATTGCCATGTTGCTATTGTTGCCCAAAAAATAACTTTATATAACTGGCTGTGCAATTTATAGAACTGGCATTTATGTAAATGTCGATATGTAAAGAGAATTAACTTATCTTGCAGAAATAGATAGTTGTATTTTTTTGTTCCTACATGTTGTTATTAAAAATGTATTGATAATACAAACAAAATCAATACAGCGGCATTGGTATGATTTTAAATCATAAAACGACTCTATAAATATTATGATGATTATTATTATTATTCGATAGAGAACTAACTTTGTTATCAGAACAACCACTCCTTTCTAAATTTCTGTCAATTAATGTATTTTGAAGTAGTGAATGTATCCAAGGAGTTAACAAAGTATTTACTCAACAATTCTACATCACTCGAATACCAACTTATTTTACAAATTCAAAACCACTATTATATTTTGATAATAATTTCTAACCGCCCCTTACTTACATATTATATTATGTAGGAGTAATTTTCCAGAGTGGTTTACTCTGTGTTATGTTGAAAATTATTTTATACCGGATGGATACAAATTACTATACTTAAATGTTTGTGGTACTCTTTTGTATTTTTTTGGTAATAACCGTAAATGGTATGGTACATAATATATGTTATATGCGCCTTATATATTTACCTAATAAAGGTACCTGTAGGTAAGGATTGGCACTCCTTTTTCATACAAAATAATCCAATTTTTTCCAATTTCTCTTGACATATCGACATAGTTGAACGAAAAAAATACGCCAGATTTTGTATGGCAAGGTTTTCATTGTTTCGTGGTTTTTCGTGTGTTTTCCAACTTTGAAGTCAAAAAACACCAACTTAGGGCTAAAATCAGCATATATTTTATCTAACTGTCGATAAAAGATGAAACATTTTGTAGTGGACTGCAAAAACCATACCAGTTTAGAGCCTTCGCAGCATATATGTTATGGATATGGATGAATTCAGAACTCGGAGTAGAACATTTATGTGTTTTGTGTATGTGTGTGTGAATGAATAAGTTTCAGGGTTTCTCAATTTTTTTATTCAAATACGACATTTTATATGACAAAATCATGTGTTTTGTTGCCTATAATTCCATCGATGCACCCTAACAAGAAAATATAATTTCCAATAAAAAATATACACATCAAAGGAGTACATCTCAAACTTTACTAATCAATTTATACTCCTCACTAATCCAAGGGGATATAATATAGTGGGGCAATTTTTTGTATTGCAATTATCAACTAGTATCATGCTGAGATTGTATTCTGAAAGTTTCATCAGAATGTATATGTGTATGTGTGATATGTGCTATGTACGGCATGTTTATTTTACTTTATCGATTTTAGACTAAAGTACTCAAATTTTGAAAATTTGTATATCTGGTACTCACTCAGAACCTATTAGATTTTGAAGAATATCTGAATAGTACTTCCCAATTTTTTTAACTGCCAAATATTTCAAAGTGACCCCAAGCTTAGGAAACTTAAAATTAGAAATTTTTGTTTTCAAATTGGTAATAAGGCACATCACTTTCATAAAATGGCATTGAAAAATTATCAAGTTTTCATAATAAAATATTTAAATAAAAAATAACCCACTCGTTTTAAAAATTGATTTTAGTGACGACATCATATCATACAATTGGTATGGTAGAATTTTCTAATAAACAATATTTACGGGAACTATTATAGTTTGATACTAGCTTCATACATTCATACATATTATCAAGCCGTTTATCGTGTGGTGCCTCTCGAAGGAACACAGATAACGACTGCGCAGATTTCCCGCGCATCTTAACATGCAGGCGCGGACCATAAAACCAGCCGTTGATCTGCATCTACAAACAAAATCATTCGCGTTGGGCTCTCCTCATCATTAGGTTGCTGTGTACGGAACCAAGCTGCAGTTCTTCGTTTCACTGTTTTAGGTACGAAATTTATATTATTTATTTAAGTATAAAGATTAGCCATGTAATTTAATTAGATTAAAACTGTAAGTCAATTTATTTCTTTTATTCCTAATATTTAATCTCCCTATGCACCTCCCTATATACCTCTTTTAGAAATTATTGCATTTAAGAATACAAAACGTGGACTGGGTTTATGCGTGGTTTATTCGTGGTTTAGCCGAGTCGGAAAAAAGGACTGGATTCCTCATTATCCTATCCACACATGCATGTTTCGTATAGGAAAACTAAATGTAATCAAATATTCAATAATTTGCAATTAGTTTCGTACGTATTCTTCAACAATACATACTATCGCCATCGACGATAAATGGACGAGGGAAAGTACATAAATGTAAAGCAAACTCGGGAAGATAATGTTTTTTGTATTTTACTGTGTATTCGTCATGATATAAATTCAGATCAAAAAATATCCGAAATATAAATAAAAATTAACAAACATAAGTAAGTTTTAAAAGGAATCAAACTCTTCAGTCCCTCCCTCCGTCCCATCCCTTCAAACTCAAATAAAAGACCGAGAAGAAGATTGAAATAAGATTGAAAATAATCATCAGTAAAGAATGTAGTGTTGGCCAGAATTAATTTTTTTTTTTATATTCTTTCACCGGAAGCAAGTGTGTATATAAAAAACCCAGAAAGATTGGACTAAGCGAAATGGTATTAAATGTAATTGAAAACTAGTTTGATGTAACACATGATATCCAACTTTCGATGGCGATAGTATGTAAGTAGGTATATAGTGTAAGAGTACCTACGTAAAAATCTATGTGACTTATAAATAAAAATAAATAAACGTACCAAACTATAAACCCTGAAATCCAAAGTAATAGAATATTATATTATTTTTTACTTTAACTTATAAGAATATGTAAACAGATTGATGTTACGTATGTATGTATATATGACGATGTATCAAACTATTAAGAGTCCCCATTATATATGTATAAATAAAAATACGTTTTAATTATTACTTTACATTCATAATATACAATTATATAAATTTTATTTTTATTTTAATACAAAATATAAAATTAATAAAAATGTACGTAGACCTCTCACATCGTGGCATGTTTTTGTTTGTGTTTTCTACAATGGTTTGTGGTGTGAAACTTCGGTGCATACTACTTGTAACAATATTATTACCCACGTAGCATTAAACCTTGTATACTGTATGCTATACTGACTAGTGAACACAATACTGACTGGTCGGTCAGTATTATCTTTTTGTTGCGGATGCGGATGGCTAAATAGTTAATATACCTACTCTTCCTAAATCTTCTTTTTTATATTCAATATACCTGAATTAAATTTTTTTTTGCAAATAATTGATAAATAATTTACGTACTTAGTTTAAACTATTTAAAAGAAAGGTTTATAACCTGTTAATATGATAATTATACCTATTGTAAATTCATATGGTAAATTTTTGGTTCTATAAAATCAATAAAGTAAAATAAACCTGTGAAAATTAGCATTTAACGAATCTTAGTCACATTTTTTTGTATTACCTATAATTATACGAATGAGGAATAGTAATCAAGTGAATTCTTTGGAATCGTATGCATTTCTTGATGATGCTATCTATTTTATTTTTAAATATCTGAATATAATTTGACACTTTTTATCATTTTGTGAAACATACGTCAGGTAGGTACGTAATTCAAATTTTAACAGACACTGATACTTACATATATTATGTACGATATACTTAGCTTACAACCTCCTTATGTTTTAATATTTAGTTTCTTATAAGATTATATGAGATAGAGGTATGTCAGAAATATTGTTGTGTAAGAGTAGAAAATTATTTATCAACGTTTCATTGCTGCTAATGTTAGACGCTCTCAACTATTTCGAGTTCACCCAGTGTCATTAATATTAACGCGAAGGCACAGAAAGCAAAGCCTCTTTGGTAACATTAACTTGAGGTAAGAAAATGTTCGTTACGCATACAAAAGTAACAATTTCTTTACGAAATTATCACATTTCTCACAAGATCATCTCTCTCACTTGAATTTTAATAATTCAATTTTCAGTTTTTTCAATAATTGATTTATCAAATGAAAGAAAAATTCCAACATTTGCTTTTTATAAAGAAAATAAAGATCTCTTAACTAGAGAAAAATCACTTATGCCAATTAATGCATCGAAATAAAAATAAATAACAGGTATAGCAAGATTGTGTTGGATTAATTTTATTAATATTTATTGCGATTATTTGTATGTTACCGTATAGGTAGTATTTTTAATTGAATCAATCGGAATTTAATTTTTTTTTAACTTTTCTACGGACAATTCTTGGTAGAACTCCATTTCAAATAATAAATAAATTTGGAATGGTAAAATAAAACCAAAGTTTTCAGTTCTACTAATTTAATGACACTGACTAGTTTCGGTCATCCAGTGACCATTTTCAAAGTGTGAAAAAACAAGAGGTGGTTGGTGTTTATATAATATCTGGTTAAGGGGTTTGCAACATTTTTTTTTAAGGGGTTTGCATTGGTCACAGAACTTCAATAATAGATACAGACACCATCATGCCATGTTCCAGCAGCATTCAATAATTTTGCAATATGAATTATTTAATTTCTTTTTGTATTTATACGCTCCGCTTTGTTTGCTAGTTTTCTTTGTCAGTTCTTTCTAGCAACACTAATTGAACTGACGGAAAAAGAGAAAAAAAAAATAAATAAAAAAAAAAAAATAAATAAAAAAAAAAAAAAAATAAATAAATAAACAAAAAAAAAATGTTGCAAACCCCTTAACCAGATATTATATAAACACCAACCACCTCTTGTTTTTTCACACTTTGAAAATGGTCACTGGATGACCGAAACTAGTCAGTGTCATTAAATTAGTTGAACTGAAAACTTTGGTTTTATTTTACCATTCCAAATTTATTTATTATTTGGAATTTAAATTGTAATATTCAACCCATGCCAATTATTTAAATTTTCTCAGCTGTTATTTAATTATTTATTAATTAACCATTGTATATGAAAGAAGATTGTTTTTTTTGCATTTTAATCAATGTGATTAAAAGTAAATTAAGACAAGGTACATAAATTAAGAAAAATTAAAGAGTTAATTAATGAGTTTATTTTGATTTCAATATAATATATTGAAGCAGTGAGTAACAATAATTCTCGTTAACTTCTCGTCAGATGGATGAAATTGAATTAAGGAAACATTTATTGGTAGTAGCACGTTTTGCTTTTATATCCAACAATATTCGTAAGCCGTTTGTATCCGTTGCGGTCAGACCTAAATAAATCATCTTAATGAGTTTTGTTTAGGATTATAAAATATAATTAATAACTCCCATTAAAATAATCCACCTTTTTTGATACATTTCTCTTAAATAGAACTTCTACGAAAGATACATTACCTACCACATTGTGTTGTTTGTGGGCGAGACAAGTCTAAATGATCGATTTGATTTACATGTACGGTTCTAATGAGATTTGGAAAAAAATGCGTTTGTGCAGAAGAGTCCATTAGTCACATAACAAAATTCAAATCTAGCTTACGCACTTTTTTATACTTCAGAAAAAATGTGAAAATTGAGATACGTTTCTACATATATTTTATGTACATAGACCATCTTAACACGTATTTTTGTTACATCTCGTTTTATGGAAACTCTCCAGAAATTGCCAGAAATCAAAAACTGTTATCAAAACAAAAGAATAAAAAAAAACACTACAATTCAATGTATGTCAAACAAACATTATTCCAAAGAAAAATATTTATAACTGTGAATCACAATATTTTGGTGGCCAATTTTAATCAGATCTTCATGGAATTACGCTTCCGGGAACCTATTCATCTAATAACTGTGAATAATCTACGTAAATAAATACGTTTGTTTTTCATTTATGGGCAACGCATTTGTGGAATTAGTCCCATAATTTCACGGAAAAAAATTAAAACTGTATTTTTTATTATAATTATAACATAATGGTAACAATCATTGAACCAACATTTATTTATTGGAAAATTAATTTTCATTTCAAATTGATTTAGGAATAAAATTAAAAAAAATCCAAAGAATGCTTCAAAATCATGATCAGTATCAACCAGCTTCTCTTCTCGTTAAAAATTAATATAGTGACTTTTTATTTTTTTTTTGAGAAAAATTATTTCCTTTTTATTATTCACGGTCATTCCAAGTGCGCGGATTGTTCCATTTTGCGCTTCTCTACAAAACATATGTGTTTTCAGTCCGTAGACATATGTACGAAGTGAATAAAAATATATTACTTTACTTCTTAAAGTCAAATAACATCCAAATTTAATTAATTTAATTTCAACAAATTTAACCAAATTATGATATTTTCACGAAGGCAAAAAGCACTCTGTCTAGGGTGAATTGTCAGTAAACAAAAAAAGTGAATAAAAATAAAATAATAGTAATCGTTTGTGTTATATATGTACCTATTATTTGATAAGTTTCGTATAATTTTCCTTTGGGTTGCTTTTAGTTGTAAATTCTTCTTCGTCGTATCTCATTGTTCAAAAGTTTTGAGTAGCGCTGGTTAAAATACTGTATTGTAGACTATTAGCTTTCTTCGCTAATTGAGTTCGGCTTTCATTTACAGGGTTGTAGTTACAGTTTGTACAGGGTAGGTACGCATTATTTGGCTAGGATCTCCTATTTCACAATCTTGTATTCGGTTGTTTGAGAAGTGTACTCTAACCAATTACGATTCTTGTGTTTGCTTTTGTAGTTTTCTCTCGCATCACATTAAATGTATTTCCTGTGTTTACTTTCTTATGAAAAATATAGATACCTGCTTGATAAAAATAAACGATACATTAATTGATTAATTTGCCATACTAACAAAATATAAATACATCAAATAAGACATAGTATATCTTATTATTATGAAATATTGAAAGTTTTGCATGTTAAAATTTTTAGTTGTAAGTTATATCTTGAAATTTCGTTTCAATTAATTTCATCACATCATCTATCTATATAGTTAAACTATTAAGTAGAAAATAAAGAGAAACAAACAGAAAGGTAAATATTTAATATATAAAAAATTGAATTATTATGATAAAATAATATTTTTCTACTATGTTTACTGTCGATAAGTACCGTAGAAAATGACCAAAAATTAATTTATTTTACATTCCTACGTAATTCCAGTGTAGTCTTTTTACTGAAGATGTCAGCTGCGCTCAATCATTCAATGAATAGTCTGACTATGTAGGATGGCCTTGGACAGATCGAATTTCATTGTGTCGATGAGCGACTTTTGGATCTTCCTACCCTTCATGCATCCAATAAAAAGTTTCTCCAGGTTATCGGGGGCCATTCTGACAATGTGTCCAAATGCATTGTAAACTGATGGACGAGAGACGATGCTTAGTCAGTAGTTCATTTGAAATGAATACAATACCCCCTATTCAGTAACTCTTGTAACTAAAATATAATATAAACGTTATAAAATTGTACATTTTAGATTTACGGTCTTATTTCAGCGTTATAAAATATAAACTTTGATTAAATTGAATAGGAACGTACCTTTATTGGCCGGAACGTTCTTAAAAAGTTACTGTATTAGACTTATTTTGAATTATTATGAAAATGATAAAAATTTCATAATTTTCATAATAATTCAAAATAAGTCTAATTCAGTAACTTTTTAAGAACGTTCCGGCCAATATAGGTACGTTCTTATTCCATTTAATCAAAGTTTATATTTTATAACACTGAAATAAGACCGTAAATCTAAAGTCTACAATTTTAGCATGTTCCTATTTTAGTTACTGAATAGGGGGTATTTGTTCACATATTCATGTGTACCCATCATTTAAAAAATAATAAAAAAAACAATTCAAAGATAAGACTTGAAAAATAGAATCAGCGCCAGTAATTTAGTCTTCAAAGTTGCTCAAAAACCGACAGCAATAAAGAATAACATCGGTTTGTATTTTGACAATGTGTTTGACAATAATTTCTACACCTTGTTGTGCTATTGAAGTTAGTCGTAATGTAACGGATAATTTGCCTTAAAACAAAATATTATGTTTCATAAGCAGTAAGTAACTCAGCCTGTAATGACTGGAAGGTTCAGGAGCGAAAGTAACTTAATGGGTAAATATAAAATTATATTTTGCCTAAATATACGCTCCTTAAATAATATCTCTGCCTTAAATCGCGATTTAGGAGGAAAAGTGACGTAAGCAGGGAAATAACGCCGACGTAAAAATGGTTGGTAAACTCTTCTTACCTTCAACACTAGTTACCCAAAAGCTACAAAGGATGATTATCTTTGTAATGTTTGCTAACCATTACGTATTACCTAATTATTACGGTTTTTTTTCTGTAAAAGAGATGAAAATTACACTGAATTGAAATTTACATCAAAACTGTTAGTACGTGTATTAATTATAATCATTATCCTTTTTAAAACAAGCACTTAAAATATAATTTGTTATCATCTTGAAATGTATATTGCAGTAAAAAAAGTTTAATTTTGGAATTAAATACAAGTTTCTCTCGACCCTAATCCCTTATTGTTATCGTTCAATCGCAATCCGATAACGATGCCTATGATAAATAAAGAAACAGTGTATCTAAAACGTGTTTTTTTATTTATTTAATGCAATTTATGGTTTGATAGCCTTTTACATGTACAAATAAAACTGTAATTTAAGATGATAATTTAAAAAAAAATACACACAAAAACAATTTACATATGTATATGTATTAAAGAAACAGAATGTTTTAAAAAAGAAAAAATAATAATATCATATTATGAATATAACGAATGAAATAATAAACTAATAGCAATTATAAACTTAAATATAAATCCCAATAAAAAAAGAAAAAAATAAGTCCTGTACAAATACCATGATGTTTATTCTTATGATTATTTTTATGACCGTAAAGAGCGGTCAAAGCCTGACCCGCAATAGGTGATTATTACTCTTCACGTCACATGACAAACAAAATAAATTATATATATGAAAAGGAAAAGCTTATTTAAGTACGTAACACGTTCTTGAAATGAAAAAAGAAAGAAGAATACAAATTTTGAATTGAATAACAAATACTTCCATAAGTGGTACGTCTTGATATTTTGTAAAGAAAAACAAAATCTCTTTAAATGAAATTTCGCGTTTTTATGAAATGCGTGACAACGTTACATTTCTGTAATACCCTATCACATTTAGTATTTTCTTAGCTTATCTTGGTTTCCTTTTGTAGTTATATTACAAAAATTGTATAAAAAGGTTATATCATAGAAGAATATGAAATGATCATACATTTCTTTCTTCTCGCACTTATTGCCGAATCTACCTACATTGGTACGTATACTTACGTACATATAAGTTTTCACTTAATACTTTTAAATTGGATGGGTAAACATACAATGAAACGGAGTATTTTATTATCGTAAGATAAAAACAAATATTTATCACACCAATCGATTTTACGCAAAGTTCAAAAATTTCTAATACCAATAGGAAAAAAATCTATCGATGAAGTAAATCGAATCAGTAGGTAGGTATGTTAGATCCCCACTATGTTAGATAGATTGTAAGGTATAATCCGAGTAAATGCGTGAATGCTCCGGACTCATTTGAAGAACTCTCTATGTATGTTAAAAGAATGTGATATAAGGATTAGATATCTTATTTTGATGTCGTATTTATTTTATTTATTTAAGATTTGGTAAACGAATAACACAAAATACACATAAACATTTTATCAAACATAATAAAGCAACCGTGCATACAAAAATCCCACAAGGCACATCTTGTTTGTGGATATAACTATACCTTCAGGAAAGAGGTGAAAAAATGGCTGCAAGGTGAGAACGTTCCAAATATAACAGATCTGCTTTTGTAGAGGTAACTCTTCCGTGTATTTGTAGCTTTGTTATTTATTCTTATGGATCTTTTGTGGATGGCTCATGATTCTTCATGTTTTGCTAAATCTTAATATTCCTACCTACTCACCACGGTGTATGAGTCTGTTGGTCATATAATTTAGCACTTTGTTACTGGTGCGCACAAAAAAAAAAATTAAAAATTTTCCCAGTGGGAAAATTTCTGAATAGCAGACCAACTAGGCCTACTTAACGAAGAAGAAGAAAATAATTAAAATCATTTTAAAATCTATTTTGATTATGTTTCCCACATACAGACTTCGCTTTAGTGGGATCCTTACAAATTAAATATTTGGTCACATTATTACCTATACCTATTGTTATGTATATAACTATTTTGTTGGAATTTAAAATTATATTATTAATCAAGATTCGTTTGTCGATAAAAAAAAACAATAAAACAAAATGCTCAGGCACATAAGTACAAAGAAAACAACATAGATACAAAACAAATACATAATATAAATATGTAGTACTTAAGTAATCTTAATAAATGTAAGATTTAGTTTAATAATGTTCGTCTATAAATGGGTCACTTTAAATGTAAAATGTTTATGTGAAAAAAAGTTCATAGCTATATATCATAATATTGTGACAATCCTTGATCCAAGTTCAATTTGGCGGGCCCCTACGTTTGAAGTTGGTCTCTTAGAGCAAGCGGTATAAAATATGCTTAATGGTATAAAGTCCTTGTGTTGTCCGAGAAGCAACCGCTCCGGGGATGAACAAGTCCTTTAACATTCCCAATGGAGTGGGTTAGGAGATTGCGAAAATCCTCTCGATGTGACAATCCTTTCAATTAATTAGTTGATTAATTAATTAGTTAATAAATCGCTATGATCGCAGATTCAGTGTAAACGTTAAAGTAATATAAATAACTCCCCAACACAAAGTAATAACTCCCTAACAAAAAGTAATATATATCTCACTTTTCATGATTCACTAAAAAATATATTGTTTCTTAGGGGCCAACAATTTTAAACAAGAATACTCATAGAATGACCTTTTGTCATTAAAGGACACCATATAAATTACTGTTATTATTGAGTTTTTTTTAATTAATTAGGAATGAGTACCTACATACACTGTCTATCTCTTATATATTTTACAATAATAAATAAATTGTGTTATTTTAGGTGAATAAAATTTGACATGAGGCAAGATTTAAACTCGACTTCACAGGTCACTGGTTATGGGTATTATTTTTTGGATTCATTAAGACAAAATAATATGGAATGTAAATCGAATATTCTTAAAGTTGTTTAATATATAGGTACGTAAAGATTATAGATATATGTACGTAAAGATTGTTTTTTCCCTGTCGGGAGTCAATAAAAGGCTCTGTAGGTGCTTTGAATTCCTGATTCTCCTGTAACATTTCAAATTGAGATGTTAAAAAGTCGTCATTAAAATATGGAATGTATTTATTTTTCATTGTTCATTCCACCATTCTTTGTAATTTGTTAAACAAAATGTAATTCGAGTATATTTTACAAATAGTTTTGAATAACCTTACGTATCCAAGTCGATGGTGACCTGCAAATAAATGATGAATTTAGATTTGTTCTTAGTCTCTAGACTTTATAGTTTAAAAAGTATTAAAATAACAATGTAACTTTGTTTATTTCCACTTATTTATTATTTATTCCATAACTAGTAGATATATTATGAATATAAAAAAAATACTTGATAATAGTTCTATTTTATTTACATATTTGATTATCAACGTGTTTCGTGCAAGGCACATCATCAGAATAATCATGTGCCTTGCACGACACGCGTCGATAGTCAAATAAATAAAATAGAACTATTACCAAGTATTTTTAATATATATAATATATCTACATAAATACAATGGAGTTCTATCAAGAATTGTCGATCGACAAACAAAACTTGGTCCACAACTAGTTTTAAGAACTACCGTTCTCTTCTTCAGGTGGCAAACTATGTATAAAAACCCACCTGAAGAAGAGAACGGTATTTCTTAAAACTAGTTGTGGAATTAAAAATAAATAAGTGGAAATAAACAAAGTAACATAGTTATTTAAATATTTCTTAAAATGAATTTCCACAATGTAAACGGCTCTACCTTAGGATATTTATAGTTTATTTTGAAAATTAATTTCTTCTATAATTATTACCACAGGAATACATTACTTCAGTGCTTTTGTATTAGTATGTAATATTTAATTCCCGACAGAATTTCGTAGTGTGTTAATTTTAATAATAAAATATAATGAAAACTTTGAATTTCAAATTCGTTTCTTGTGAAATGATTACCTCGGTAAACACGATCTCGAAATTAAAAGTGGATTGAAAGCCAAAAAATTCTCAGTATTTCTTTATGGCATCGAATTATGACTACCTATGAGAATCTGAGAGGAGGAGATTAGACATTTTTTTATGTATAACGAAAGAATTCCCCGGATTCCGAGGAAGGCTATACACTATACATACCAACCAACGTACAATCTCCTTGTCCATTATATTACGGCAGAATGGCAACAAAAACATCTCTTATCTCTTTCTGTGATGGGAATTCTTAGTACCTTCAACCATATTGCCAAAATGTCACATTAAGAATTTGACTATGTTGAGATCACGTAAACGATCACCGGTAATAAAAATGTGTACCTACGCGATATTTACTTCTTCAATTTGAAAGCAGCTCATATGGTATCGAAAAGGTTTTAGATTGAAAAATACAAATGTATGAAATAAAAAAAAAACGTGTAGAAATTGCGTCTTCTTCTACGTATGCTAGTGTACGTTCATATATTCAAAATCCAAAACCGATGTAAATTTATTGTTATTATTTTCAATTCTACACAAGTTGAATATTTTCATAGGTTGTGATACATTTTTTCTATTATATCTAATGATATTTTCGTGGAATTCTCTATCATGCCCTTATTCTTTTATATTTTTTGTAGTATATAGAATATGTTAGTTTTTTTTTTTTCAATTAATCAAAATAATTATATGACAATATCAATATAATATGACAATATCGATCGATAAAACTAAATGTCACACAATATCAAGGCAGCCTCTGAGATGCAAATTGGTTGTAGACGATAAACCAATAGAACATGTTAAAACTTTTAAATACCTTGGTGTGGAGATATCTAGTTGTAATGATCTCTATAAAGAAGTCAAAGAACAGACTAATAAAGCTGCAGTTACCTCCGGATGCATGAGGGACATTGTTTGGGCCAATAAACATATGCTAGTTGAGAGTAAGGACCGAATATATAAAACCTGCATCAGACCCATAATGACTTATGAACAACAGAGATGAAAACACTAAGACCTATCTTGGGCAGCACCCTCAGAGACAGAATCCCCAACAAGGAGATCCGCAGAACCTGCAATGTGGAGGATATTGTAAGGTGGAGCAGGCAAAGAAGACGATACTGGAGAGATCATGTTGACGCCGACCATCGGGAAGACCATCAAAGAGATGGAGGGAGAGCTGGACATCCTCGTCCCAGGACCTGTAAAAACAGATCATAGATCTAAAATATACAACATTAAATAAAATATACTTTAAAAATCCAATAGAAAACTATATTTTCTAGAACGTGATAGACTTTTGAATGTTGTGACAGATGAAATAATACAACAAGAATAAACGTGTGGCGATACGGCGTCTGCCCCCCTACACAACGTGTCATTTACATAGCTTAACAAAAGAAACAAGAAAATATAACTCAATAGGTATATGGAAGTGACAGTTGCCAGTCACGTGACAACTGCCACTTCCATACATTGATTTATCTTTTCTTGTTTCTTTTCTTGAGGTAAATGACACGTTGTCTAGGGGGGCTGGTCTCCTTTCAACCAATTAGATGCGTCGAATGCGTAGCAGCGGACCAAAAGATGGCGTCGAACTTTCCAAAAACAGCAGGGAGATGTATATACGCAAGCGAAAGATTGCGGGCACGCAGTGGCAATCAATTGTCTCTCCTTTTCATTACTTATGTTTATTATTTAGTGAAATTATATTTTATAAAATTTGTAAGAATAATAGTGTTTTTATATTTTGAGTAATACTGATTCCCATACAATACCTCGCTGAAAAAGTGAAGCCGTTTTATTGGCCGGCTCGTGTCAATATATGTATGACACTGCTGGTAGACATTGTTCGTATAGTACTACTCGTTATGACTGCGTAAATAATTTTGCAAGCAGTTAAAAAATCCCTAATTGGAGAACGTATCACGCAGACGGCCAAATGATTACTGAATGCTCGTATCAAAATGTAGACCAAATTAGTCAACATAAAGCTGTCACGTTTACTGCAGGCTAAAGAGTATTCTATACTATTATTATTCTATGAATATAATATGATCATTTCAGTAAATTAAATAAATATCTTTTAATATTGTTAACATGTGTGTCAGTATATGTAGATTCGATTTGGTCTCAAATGATTCGAATCTGCATATCAATAATTAAACACGAGTAAACTTATCAATTAAGCCACATACTCAGATATATGTTACAAACGGTTGATTAAGGTATATAATACATAAAATTGTGGGTTGTACAGACGATGCACAATTATGTAGTAGGTATTACGTAAATACGAAATTCATAAAAAAGTGTGCAGAATTTAATATTGGCTATAAAGTCGTTATTTTATTTTTTAACAGATTTTTAATTATCTCAATAGAGACGAAGTTGGAATATTTACTGTAGGAGAACCGGGAAATCAAGGCACCTACAGGGCTTACGACCTGTCATCGGCTGGTTTACGTGATCACTTTATGCGCTAGCGCAACGTTCACCAATTATGCCTTTTAATGAGATCCCTATCAATTCAATTTTGAAAGTTCTATATATTGTAATACTGAAATTCTTTTCGCTTGAAAATAAGGAATTTTTACTACAGCCATCTATGGGTGAAATTATGAACAACAATCTTATTATTTTTATTTATTTTGTTGGAACGCCATCTATTGAGAGAATTGGTTTTTTTGTAAATAATGAAAGCTACAATTCTTATATCCGAGGTGACAATGCATTTTTCGCATAGAAGTCACCCCTGAATTGCGCCAGACTTATAAGGTCATTTTTGTCTTATTTACCTACTTGTACCAATGTGTAAGTAATCGAATATTTTTATTATTGCATATGCGCAAACATTGGATTTTTTCCCTGTCGGGAGTCAAAGATATTTTTTAACAGATTTTTAATTATCTCAATAGAGACGAAGTTGGAATATTACGTAAACCAGCCGATGACAGGTCGTAAGCCCTGTAGGTGCCTTGATTTCCCGGTTCTCCTACAATAAATATTCCAACTTCGTCTCTATTGAGATAATTAAAAATCTGTTAAAAAATATCTTTGACTCCCGACAGGGAAAAAAATCCAATGTTTGCGCATATGCAATAATAAAAATATTCGATCGTTATTTTATTATTGAATCTTCTATTGAAGACATCAGGAACACTCGAAGAATAAATATTAAGTACCATGTGTCGTTTTTTCGCTAAAGATTTGGTAAATTTACAAGTAATACGCAAAAGTTCTTCATTTCAGAATTTCTGTGATATGGGAACGTTGTAAACCTTAAATATTCATATTATAATATAGGAGCAGGTATATTTGTAATTTTTATTGCAACGACGGAAGAACTTCCCCTAGCGGTAATAAATAAATATTACCATATGTGACTCTAAAAAAATACCATTTCCACGGTGGTGTAGCCCTGCGGGTCTAACTGTAGCCATAAACATGAAAAAATAAATGAAAATAAACCACTTTGTAAAAAGATACTACACACGACACGGCCGTAATACTCACAAAATAAATATCTCTTAAATGGCTCCTAATTCATCAATTATCTACGTTGTATAGGCAAAGACAGACAGTTAAAATATTCGGCTATATATTTAGTATTAAATCTCTGAAAAACACTATTTTTACTTTGTGAATACTTTATTTATTTATTTTGCAACGATATATAGTTACATTACACATAATACAGCGTTAAGTATTTATAAGAACAAAATAATTTAAAGATTACAGTGATAATATATCTTAAATTTAATTCTAGGTAACTATTAATGTATTTTCTCAATTTTTACCACTAAGAAACTCTGTATTATTTTGATATTGTCTCATTGGACGTCCAACTAGGTGAACCTGATTTAGGACGTTTGATAAGTAAATACGATTTGTATCATTAACTTAACCACTTAACGAATGCTGGGCAATCACTAAAACTGACGAAAGAGCTCTGGAAATATTTTTGAGAGGACGGTACTGAGAAGGATCTACGGCCCGATTTGTGATAAAGAAAAGTGGCGTATTAGATGCAACCACAAGAACTGTTTGTTCTGTACAAGGAACCTACCATATTGTGTGATATAAACATCGGAAGACTCATATGGGCCGGACACATCCAGAGAATGAGCGAAGAGAACATCCCGAGACGAATTATGAATGATGCACCGGGGGGACGAAGAAGAATTGGAAGGCCGAAGCTTCAGATACTTGAAAAAATGCTCAAAAAATATGTTTTATCGCAGTGTAAATGATAATTACAAATAAAAATATTAGATAAATAATTCAGAGAAAACAACTATCGAAAGTTTGTCTATTCCAAATCAATGAATATTTGAAATATATATGTATGTATAAGTATGCACCACGAAAGGATCATACAGGAGCATAATATAGTATATACGTAATTTAGATAATTTATTTTAAATTCATTTGAATCTATTGATCTGAAATGTACAGTAAAGAAAGCGATAAAGATTTAAAGGTAAAGGCAAGGATCCCATAATTTAAATGGGAAAAATACCTGAAATGTACCCAATATTATTATATTGCTATATCTTCCCGAGTCACTACGGTTCCTAAATAAATGAAACGATTTCCGTAATTGGTATTAAAGACGATTACACTTGCCTATTTTTCTCTCAAGAAATTTGCTCACTTTATCAAACTTGACATTATCAAATCCTCGATAAGCCAATTTAGACATTAAGAAAAGTGTCTTCGAATTTTTGTGAAAAGTTTCACTAAAAGAAGTCACTTGAGTCGTTTTAATTAAGGACGAACATAAAAATTATCCTTATCGTTATCTTGGTATTCAAAGAAACAGAGCGTTTAATCATCTAATTCATTATATGCTGATAGTATAAAAATGAACATAAGAAACGTTTAAGATGTGCCATCAGTCAGCGTCCAAAAAAAATTACATTGTTATGCGTGGCTTCTTCTTGCGCGCATTTCTCGGAAAATAAAATTCCATTCACTACCTACTTGTTCCTTCCACCGATAAAATAAAATTTATCGATATTCAATTTGTTAGCATATAAGAGCAGGGCTGAAATCACAGTGATGAAATAATGTAAACTTCTTTATTATTCAATAGTTTTTGGGAAATTTTTTACAACGTACGAACCGAGTCGATGGGAATAAAATATCGTTATGGAAAACCAACAAGACAACAAAGAGCTGCTACGATCAGTTCATGTTTCGTGCCATTTTATATAATGTTCGTAAATTAAAATCGAAATAAAAAACAATGTTTATAAAAGGTATCTCAATGAGAGTGCACCATATGATGATTTAAAATAAAAAGGATTTATTGAGTGAGTTGTGATATTTTTATTGCATTGTAAAGTAGACATATTCCGATTAATAATGGAATAAAATAATCGGCATATGGTTATTCTTTTCATGATATTTTTGATGATTTTTTGACAAAGATGGGGCTGAATCTAACTGATGACGCGTTGGATCTCGGCCTTGAGCTCAGGAATTGTTTCTGGTTTGTTCGCATAAATATAAGATTTCACAAAACCCCAGAGTGAGAAATCGCATGGGGTTATATGGTTTGATCTTGGTAGCCAGTCGACATCAAATTTCGTAAGATGATTTTATTTGGATATCGATTGTTTCATGTGCGGTGTGGCAGATGGCGCCGCGCCATCCTGCTGAAACTATTTGTCGTCCAGGTACATGCCATCCAATTGAGGCCACAAGAACTCCGTTATCATGTTCCTGTAATGAATGCCATTCACAGTCACTGCCGTTTCGGCCTCATATTCAATAAAGTAAATCACGTCCCCTTATCAAAATCCGCACAAGACAGTTGCTCCTTATGGATGCAGTTCTGTTGTTTTTCATGGATCGTATGAGGATTATCTGATTCCCAAATTCGTTTTTTTTGTGTATCCAAGAAGTCATGGAAATGCGCTTCATCGGTAAAGTTGACCTTTTTTGAAAAAGTTACATTCACTTCACCTTGCTCCTTTGCCCTTTGAATGATTTGCCGGCCCTTTGCATGGTCCCCTGCTGAATAAGGTGAATCTTGTACGGGCGAAGGTGGAGGTTTTTTGTAATAATTATTGTTGAGAAAGATGCCAAATTTATGTTTTCGGGTTTTCGGCGACACTCTTGTTCTCAGCAGCAATGTTTTCAAAAGATCGACCTACGTCGACCTGAAGGTGACGTACTGTCCATAATCGACCCAGTTTCCTCAAATTCTTTGATCACTCTTCGAATTGTTGATACATTAGGTGTACATTCTCGACCGAGAATTCCGAGAAGTTTGCGAGCTGTCTCAGAGTAACTCTTCCCATTTTTGCAATGGGTTTTCACATTTTTAACGCGTTTTTCTTTTGTGTAGCGCTTCATTTTTAGTAATCTGCAGCTGTCAGTGGTTTGCACGAAACAAAATGACACAATATTTAAATGGTTCACTCTTTTTGAGACATGCTTAATATAATATTATGTACCAATGTATATTTTGTTTAATGTATTTGATTTACTCTTTTCATGTATTAATTTTATATGTTAAAATTACAGCTGAATATAAATAGGTACTTAATTGTGTAACAATTATAGCTGCAGAACATGTTTTTGCACTGTGGGACTTTACAGCATGTATACAACAATGCCTACTTAGTTTGCTTTTGTTGTAACTAATTAATATTCATTAGCTGTGAGGCACCGGCTTAGAATAGTGCTTCCGCTCTTTTCTATTATAGTTTCAATTGAGTGTATCGTAAGAGCCGGGTAAAATACAACATGCAAATAACATCTCACATAGTTCAGCAATGAGGTTCACCATCAATTCTAAATGTCGTACCTTTTTAAGTGAGGCGATACCGGTGTACGGGTATACACGCATGTTTTGTGATTATTGTTATTATTATAAGGTAATGCACACCTGTCGCTGTTGACTCCAATTTCATTCAATCATACCATCATTGCATATAAATGCATATGCAGTGATGGTATGAATGAATGATGTATTCTATTTTCAAATAATCAATAAATAGAAAGGAAGACCGATTAAGGTAAAAGATTATTAATATTCATTTCTCTTCCCTTCCCTAGTTGTTGTATATGTGTGTATGTATGTGTATGTATGTGTGTGCGTGTATGTGTGTGTGATGGTGTGTATGAGTGTGTGTGTTTAAAGGTGTGTGTGTATGAATTATTTTTGGCTCGTAAACTGTTATTTGGTTTAATATTATGTTGATGAAATACTTTTTTTGGCTCTAACAGTGTAAAAATAATATTGTATCATTAAACTGTCAATGAGCTGTAGCTTCCCAAAATAAATAAATAAATAAATAAATAAATAAATAACAAAATAAATAAATTAATAAATAAATAAATAAATAAATAAATAAATAAATAAATAAATAAATATATAAATATATAAATAAATAAATAAATAAATAAATAAATAAATAAATATTTAAATAAATAAATAAATAAATAAATAAATAAATAAATAAATAAATAAATTAATAAATTAATAAATAAATAAATAAATTAATTAATTAATTAATTAATAAATAAATAAATTAATAAGTAAATAAATAAATAAATAAATAAATAAATAAATAAATAAATAAATAAATAAATAAATAAATAAATAAATAAAGAAAGAAATAAATAAATAAATAAATAAATAAATAAATAAATAAATAAATAAATAAATAAATCAATCAATAAATAAAACATTGAATAAAAAAGGCTTGAAGACACTATAATTCGATTCTAACTATTGACGTCATTCAGTGACAAATGCATAATTTTTGATGCGTAACCGCAAAATAATTGTAAAATTAAAAATTTTAGACTATTTTTGTGATCAGCCCCCCTAGACAACGTGTCATTTAACTCAAGAAAAGAAACAAATAAAGATAACTCAATGTATGGAAGTGACAGTTGCCAGTCACGTCACTTCCACATTGAGTTATATTTTTCCTTTCTTGAGCTAATTGACACGTTGTCTAGGGGGGCAGGGCTGTCAATTTCTTTAGTTATTATTTTTGTTTGATCAAAATGATTTTTTTTAATTATTTTTTTACGGCTTTGATGGCTTGTTATAATTAACCAAAGACCTTATATACTAAAACAAATAAAAGATTAAACCTTTTCAAAACAGAATATTATAAAAAGGCAAAAATTAATGAGCTCACTCAGTATGGCGGCTTACTTTGCTTTCAGTTTCAGTGTGAACGGGCCGCGTATAAAGTGGAATAAATTGCCCCCTAGCATACCTGGAGCACTTGTATAAATAATAATAATAATTTATTTATAAACGGAGCATTATAGATCATTGATATTTATTCAAGAAATTTAAATAATAAAATGGATAGGAATAGATAGGATAGGCAAACATACATTCTTTACAATTTTCGGCGTATTGGGGGAAGAATTAATTCAAAGAAATTGCCATTTCTCAATAATCCGTCACCGTAAATTGAAGGATAATATTATAGAAATGAAGGCTGAAATCAGGCATGGCAGTTTGATTTAGTACAGTTATGAATGGAAATGTTTTTTTTCATCTTTTTCAAAATGCTCATTCTTCGAACAAAACGAAAATAAATATGTGAAATTAAGCAAACAAACTTTTTTTACTCTAAATAGAAATTATCAGTAAAAATCTATATAAGTTTTGAGAATGGTTTTTTCTAGGTTTGAAGAAATCAACAATTTGCAATTAACTTGCCACTTGTACAAGATGCAAAAAATTGTCCACAAGGTATAAACCTACAATTTAGTCAATATACTTCGCCGTGGAGATATTGTGATAATAAATATATTCGGTCCGCGAATCAACCTAATATTATTTTTACTCGAAAGCGGGACAAAGGTTAGGTGTACAAGTTCACCGGCGGCGCAACAAAAGGAGGCCGCTGGCTGACTAAGAGAACTGCTGGGGGGGAGAGGTGGGGGGGTTGGAAATAGTAGGAAGACAGTCAGCGCAGGAGAGGGGCAGGGGGTGTCAGAGGCCGAGTGGGTAATTAGTTTTCACCATTTCGACTAATACAAGGGATTACTAAAATTTATGGTGCCTCCCCTCCGCTCGCTCGGCGCTCCGCGGCTCGGATCGCCCATGTTACAACACACCGCCGCCTTTAACTGCAGACCCCTCTGACAAACATACCTACTCAGATGCCTGCCTACCTACACACACACACACACACACACACACACACACACACACACAACTATACAGGTAGTTCGTTTTTTCCTATTTTTTGTTTTATTCGTGGATTATTCACATCACACGATGAACTATTAACATACAACATAGCGAAACGTGTAACAGATAGTGGCCAACGACGAACTCATAATAAGTGCGAGCCATTCAGGCCTTTGCTATTATCAGCAAATACAAATAGGTAAATATACGTATTACTAGAGTATATTAAGTAAAAATAATATCAGGTACTATTTTTTTCCGTATTTAAGTAATACCTAATGCTATGAAAAATAGCATCTGATAATACATAATTTTCAGAATATTGCCGCACACTAATTTCGCCAATGAACGAAATTAACAAATATATCATGTTCATTTTTATTTTTTACCTCTCAAGTTGAATTTGAGATTTTTTAATATCGGTGTTGTGTTCTTTTTGTTTCGATGGATTGTAAATCCAATCGCATGATATAAAAGCGTGACAAAAATACACAACTACACGCATTTAAATTGTCTGTCTTAAAACAGGAATTATTTCTAGTTAGATAGACATAGGTAAAGTGATGGAATGATGCCAACCAGGGAGCACCCATATGTTTTGTTTTATTAAACTTTTTGTTTGTTATTATATAAATACTGAGTGGTATAATCCTAGTGGTTTAATCTATGGATAGAATAACATGTTAAACATATTAAATTTAAAATTATTATAAATACAATAAATTCATCAAAGCATCGTTGATGTCGACGTCGAAAATATAAATCTTCAATGTTACTGAACAGAATGCACGAACCAACGTAGAATAAACCGGTATACCTACTCCAAACAAAATATATTTTGTTATTCGCCTGTAACACAACATTCCGGCACCTGAGCCAATTAAAACTGAGAACTTTTTCGTTATATTTTGAAAAAATATGGTTCGTTTTCACCTGATGTTTCGTACAACACATTGGATTTAGAATTTTTTTAGTTTGTTTTTCATTTCATCTGCCGGAATACAGTCGCTCGTTTCATTTTGCTACTTTTTTTTCATTTATATCTAAAACAAGCAATAAAAAATATTAAAAGTATTCCCAAAAAAATACTTCCTCTTTAACATCGAAAAATCGTTTGTCAAGATAAATAATTTGTATGTTTTCTTTTTAAATAAATTTTAAACCCATTTCGCATAGTTCAACATCTCTTATTTATTTAAAAAAAATGCTTCATACGAAATTATATTTAAAAGAAATGGGTTATGGTCAACACTAAAATTTTTTAAAGCATATATTCAATTACATTTTAAACCATTTCCCATGGCCCAATATATCCGATTTTTTATACACACTAGCTTCTGATGAAAGTATATAAAAAACATTTGTGGCTAACAGTAAACTTTCAAACCACTTCCTAAAGTCCATTATTTGATACTGACGGGGAGGAACGGAGGGTTGTGATTTTTAAAAAACTTAATGGTGTATTGCTATTTTTATTAATTGTTTTAGATAATTTTTACCCATTCTGAATTTATACCATAACAAATAAACAGTTAAAAAATTACAAAAATGATTTTAACGATGAGAACATATTGCTTCACATTTACCTTTACGGAACAACGCCGAGTGTAAAAAAATTAGTTAAATAATTACGTATATCAAGAAATATGAAAAAAATAATATCTCTACTTTATCGTCATAGATATCGTTTTTAAATTTAAATATTTCATAATCGTATTTATTTACAATGTTTAATAACAATTTCAGAATTATTTTTGTAAATGTGTTTTTTTATAACATCAACTATTATTTAGCGGAAATAAAAACAACAATCCTAGAAATTAATTTATTTTTAATTACACAACGTAATTTACAATTATGTGATCTTCAATCATATCGTTATATCTGTGTCGTGATTTATTTATTACACAAAGATATAATCGACGATATTGTTTAAATTAAATTCTTTTTATAGATATGACCGACAAAACAAAACCCGAAAATACAATTAATTATAATTTATAAATCAAGGGACAATATTTATTACATTCGGACGCCTTGTTATAATAACTTTTCCAATAACATTGTTAAATTAGTTAATTGGATTAAATTCAAATAATTGTACGTTGGAATATAATGACAAAATGCTATTAAATTATTATTGTATATACATTGTTAGACCACCCTCGTTTGGAATTCAAGGCAGCAAGGTAAATTAAATGAAATTCTCCTACCATTATGCTAGTAATAATCTTATCGCCAAAGAATCGTATATAACAGCATTCAAATGCTCAATGTTAAGTTTATGAATACTCATTTTCGTCTCCTTCTTTGAATCTCGCTAATAATAATCTCAACTTTATGATATTTACACACAATTATCTGCACTGATTAAAACACATTTTATAAGATACGTACTTTTTCAAATACGTACATCATTATATTCCGAAGTAATATAATTTTTCTGATTTCTTTTCAAATTATATTTTTAGATGTGTATATTACTATATCAAATTAATTTCCACATTTATTCCACAAATACGTATCTGTTCAGAGGTACTAACTTAAAACACTTAATAGTGTGTGTATGTGTGTATGAAAGCTAACATATACACACATTATTTATTTTTTATTTTTGTTTTATTTAGAAATAATACAATTTTTGATATACAGTTAATAATTTCCTAATTTAAATCGCCAATTACACTATTTTCTAATTATAGGTATCTATTTACAATTCATTTTACAATTTTTTTTGGGTGCTTACAAATACATAATATATGTAACATTGTATAATAAACTTTTCGTCACTTTTCTTCTACAATATCTGTAAAACAAATGCTTCCAAAAACGCTCCGATTAACAGAATGATAAACTTATTTAACTCTTATGAAAAAAACGCCGACTTAGACATATTTTTTGATTCACATATAACATTCAAAAATAAACTTACATCTAACATCGTGACATTATAACAATTAGGTACTGATTAATTTTATTTTTCCCAACCACCCTCAGCAATATATTTTCTTTTTCTTCTCAACTCATGAATCTGTCAATATATGTTCGTCTACACACACATGCACACCCTCTCTCACACACACACACATACACACCCACACACTCACACTCTTTCTAGATATCTCTTTCAAACACACATGTATGTATTACTCTTCTCTCATGCGCGCACCCACACTAATTCACACTTTTTTGTTGTATTATTTTGATATTAGGTATAGCACGTAAGAGGTACATGTTATTTTTGTATTATTATTTATTTAATTTTAATAATTGTATGCATGTACTGTGTGCTGTCCTTTGTAAAATAAAATAAATAAATAAATAACAATATATAAATATATAATAATCACCGCCAGAATGATGGAGATGGATATGAGAAGAGAAGGGAAGAAGGGGAGGGGGGGGGGAGGCGAACGAACATAATATGTCAGGCCGCGCGACGCGCAATCATAAATATATAATAGCTAGTATATAATTGTAGTTTATAATGTACTTTATCTAATACTATTTGGTAATTATATATTATTGAAACAATTTTTATTTATCGATGTTAAGCTCCGTTAAGAGTCGTACTTCGGCCATATTCTGAAAGTTGAAAATATACCATCCTTCAGCTCGTCATGAAGGGGATGATCGAGGGTCGGAAAAAAACTGCTTTCCTGGCTTCGAAACATCCGAAAATGAAACGGTGTGAGAACTGTGTAAGAGCTGTTTTGAACTGTCCAGGATAGGGAGGTTTTCTCTATGGTGGTCGTCAACCTCGGGGTGGACGAGAAGAAGATGAAAGCTTCACTGACACATCTTTCTGGTTGATTTGATAATAAATCGTTTTATGTCATAAAAAAAATATTTAATACGGAGGCGACGAGTGGAATACAAATTTGGGTACTTGTCAATTAAAAATTCATTAAGTTTTGCGATTTTGTTGATTTAGGGTCCTGTTTAACAGTGTTATACTGGACTGTGAACTTGACACAATCGCCAAATTGGTGACCCCGACGTGATGAAGTAAAGTGACGCTGTGAACAGGTGTACGCTTCCTTATATAGTGCATCCGTCAAGGCTGGCAAGTTCATTGTCTCGGCCTAGTGATGAACGAATATTTTTGCTATCAATAGACGCGTGCGAAAGTAATTTCTCGAATGTGGTCTGCCACAAATTAAATTAGACTCCGATCCAAGGTTTAGAAGTAAGTTAGTATATATATAGCGTGTGCTATTTTATTGCACTTGTTGCACATTGTATCGTGTTTGCGTCTATAATGAATCGTGTAAAGGGGCCCATTTTAGTAGGTACTCACTGGCAGAACGGGTAGGGGGCACATCCACATAAATACATTTGTTTGTTTAGTTCTGAAATTAGTTCAGTGTATCTTCATATAGCTAGGTGTCTAACCTTCAGTTTCTATGGTAAAGATAGCGGTTGTTGGTAATTTGATCTATGGTTTATTTTCACCACATTCATCAATGGTAGGTAAAGTTAGAGAAATCCCAATAGTATATATTATGTACTAACAGATATGTATACGTAACACAATAACCGAGATCTCAATATAACCCATATGCTAAAATTGTTATTTAAATTAATGAATTTAATCAAATTACATATTTCAGGTTTCACCTCAATAATAAATATTAAGTTCTATTCATAATATTTAAGAATACATATTTTTTCTTTCAAGACGAACAAAAATAAAAATTAAAAAAAGGATATAAACGCTGCTAAAAATAGATCAATATAAAATAAAGAATTCAAGCAAATTATAATAAAAATGTATGTTTATAACAATAATATTCCAATTAATTTTCATATTTTGTGAAAATATGAAAATTACAGCTGGATAAAGATACTCAACTGTGTAAAATAACAGTACCAGAACAGGCTTTGCCTAGTGAGGTGTTATTAGTCAGTTTATATATGTATTGTTTGTTTTTTGTGTTTACATGATCGAAATAAAAATAAAGAAAAGAGTAATAGAAACTCTCTTCTATTACTGTTTTCGAGTGTCCCGTAAGAGCCGGGTAATCGAAAATACAACAGGCAACAATAACATCTGACATAGTTCAGCAATGAGGTTCACCACCCATTCTGAATGTAGTGCCTTTTTAGGTGAAACGAGACTGGTGTGTGGGTATACACATATGTGTTGTGCTCCGTTTTATAAGGCAATGCACACTCGCAAACCTTTCGCTGGTTACCCCATATTGTGGGATATGCCGTGATGGTATGAATGAATGAATGAAATAAAAATAATAAATATATTTTTACTGTATTTAATCGTATCTGATTGCATTGCACAAGAAAGCTCGCACTGACATACTTTTCTTACTATTTATTGTGAAAAAATATTTACTTCTGTAAAACTGTTATATAATAAACTAGTTGCATAATATCCAACTGATAGCGATAGTATGTGTGATAATATCAACAACACCAACGTAATTAACTATGATTCTTGATATGACAAATCGCATCGGAGATTGGATTGATGATAGGTATAATGGCGGACATTGGGACCTGGTTGGTCTATTTTGTGTGAGCTTATACCTCCTATGAAGTTTGTTCAAGTGGTGGTTGTGAGTGCAGAATACTGTGATTGTGTGTGCCTATTTAATGTGGAACGCAAACTTTCACCTGGTTCATAATTGTTTTTTGTCACTAAAAATTGTAAATTGCCAGACCTAGAACATGATTTCCTAATTGAGCAGCAGTAACCTACTTGTTGTCATTGTGACAAAAAATAAATAAATAAAATAAAATAAATAATATTTGAAGAATACATACCAATCTATGAACCCATAAATCCATTTTTATTTAATATTTTAACCTATTATTTTTCAAGTCAAGATAGGATAATGCGGAGGTCAGGCCTTTTTTCCTACCCCGAATATGTAAACAGTTTGAAACGTGTATGTGTGAATTTCAAGTATCAAACTATGAGAGTTTCCATAGACATTTGAATTCTGTCATACAAATTTGTTAACTTACATACAAATTGTCAAATTCTGCCAACGATGTCATTAAATTCAATTTTACAAAAATTGTTAAAAAAAGTTGGATGTGTACGGCTTAAATGTGTATATTTTTATAAAGATAATTTAATTATGTAGTTGGGGTGTTTCGGTATTTATCGATATTAAAAAAAATATGCAGTATTTAAGAAAAAAATGCCATTATAAAACGTCTTAAAATAACTAAAAACCTGTTATAATATTGCTATATATAAAATAACTATGAACAGGTATTAATATTGCTATATATTATAACAGATAGCAATTTTTAGGTCTATTGTGTAATATGAATTTTGAAACTATTCATCATTTTATTTCAACATCCTAAACAATACATTCTATTCTGTAGAGTGAAATCGAAATGAACGCAGACAGATTCAAACAATTTATTGCAAATGAGCTAGTTGGATCGGTAAAAGTATTTTCATGAATACAAGTATAAATTATATAATGTATAGGTGCTTTTTTATTATAAACCAGAATGAAAATGAAAAAAATTTATATACATTTGTATATTTGACTTGTACCTACATACACACCACTTTCAACGAGGATACGTCGGGATTCAACAAATTGTTTGAAGGACTTCAAATCGGAATATCTCGTGAGATTAATTAATACAATAATATCACGACAATGTTCAAAAGTTACATCGGGAGTGTCAAAGTTTGTTTTGTAGGTGTACAGTGTCAGTCTTAATAATGACTCTGAGACGGCTTTCTCCAGTTACACGAATTCTCAACAGTATGTTAATAGTTAAACGCAAAAACTCTTAACCTTTAAATACTATTCAGGTCACCTGAAATATTTTGATCTTCCGCTTCCGATCATTTTTTTGGTATTTATTTGGTATTAGTTCTTTGATATTTCTATTTTTATTCAAGAATCGCTGTAATTTCAGATTAACATCTTGAATATTGTTAGAAATGCAGGTTTATACTGGTTAGTTGTGTGGCAGCGCCTGGTAGACTGCAACATGTACGGCCGAAGAATGCTTCCGAAGATTTACGAAGATCGACGAATCACAGCGCACCGCTGTTGATTCAAGCCAATGTACCTACAGATTATTCGTGTGTTGATCGTTGAATAGGTTAAAGTCGCGTTTAATTTTTATCCATTAGTTCCTACCCACGACATCACAAATTTCTCAAGTTTTTTTTTATATTGTATTTTCAATTGTTACAAATAAACCAGTGTTGATCATGTAAGTAGTTCTTTGATTGAAACCCTTCATCACAATAAAATTATATATGTAATATCAATTATTTCATTAACTGACATAAGCAATATCATACTTGGAGGTATACGAAGAAAATTAAATCCTTTGAATACGCACCTTTTGCAATATAATCTTTCTTCATTAAATAAATAATTAAATAATATATACCCCCAAAGTTGTAAGAAATTGCAAGCAAGTATTTATTATTATTAAATAGTAGGCTGAGCCGTACAATTTTCTTTTTCGTATCCTCAGATTATGGAAGGGGTTTTAAAAGTTGCGTATTTGGATACTGTTAATCCCAAAAATAATAAAAAAAATCTGTACTAGTTTTGGTTCTATCAAAGGACAAAGTTTATGAAATTTTCGATATTAATTTACTTGCAATATCCCTACATCGACATATAATATTCCTATTATGATTTATACCAATTATGGAATGCCAGTGATTGACATTATAAGGTTGTTTTTTTCGAAAATGTTGGTCAATTTCGGGAGACCTGTCAGCCGCGCTGTAGTATTTAATTTGATCGGATGTATGTCGTTAATAATAAAATTCTCTACCCGCACTAAAGCGTTTATTATTTAGTTTGGATATTTCAAAGATCCAAAATAATTCATATTTTCCAAAAAAAAAACCTCCTGCAAGCCCCAGTTTCAATTATCACTAGAGGGCCAAAAATACTATTGAATCTGAAAATTAAAAATGTCGTTACTATCTAAATATTTATGCACAATTTATTTATTTATTAACATATTTCAGTACAGTACATTTCATATTGGTATACATAGTAAAAATATTGAAATTTTACTATCTCACTAGGCTGAACATAATTTTTAAGACTTTTCGCTAAGATATGTAAAAAAATACAATTCTCCATACATAGTCTCAGCCCAGCCAGTATAAAGGTAGGTACCTACATATTTTAAAGAAATATTTACAATCCCCTTTATTCACTTCACCAATGAGCTATTTTACAATATCAAACATATATTTTTAAAACAAGGTTCCAATAACAAACATACTTTTTTAAAACCAGGTTCCAATAGTAAAGACACATTTTTAAAACAAGGTTGCAATAGCAAATAAACATTTTTAAAACAAGATTCCAATAACAAACATACATTTTTCAAACATGGTTCCAATAACAAATATACTTTTTTAAAACCAGGTTCCAATAGTAAAGATACATTTTTAAAACAAGGTTCCAATAGCGAATAAACATTTTTAAAACAAGATTCCAATAACAAACATACATTTTTAAAACATGGTTCCAATAACAAATATACATTTTTAAAACAAGGTTCCAATAACAAATATACTTTTTTAAAACCAGGTTCCAATAGTAAAGATACATTTTTAAAACAAGGTTCCAATAGCAAATAAACATTTTTAAAACAAGGTTCCAATAACAAACATACATTTTTAAAACATGGTTCCAATAACAAATATACATTTTTAAAACAAGGTTCCAATAGCAAATGTACATTTTAAAAACAAGGTACCAATAACAAACATACATTTTAATAAATCAAATAGGTTCCAAATTCAGCATAGGAAGGTACCTTATTTCTTTTCACAAAAAGTTACCTTATTTCTTTCCATATAAAAATAACGTAATTTTGAGATCACAAATTGGCTTAGAGGATTTTATTGAGATTCCATCTGGACATCGTCCGCTAAAAAGACCACCTAACAGATGGACTTCATCATCTCAGGAAGCATAGGTTATTTTATTTTTAATTTTTATTTAGCCTCTCGGGCAACTAATAGGTATTATGTAAAATAATTATTTAACACGCACCCAATAACAAGTTGCCACATTCTGGAGACTTACTATATTAATCGATTCACAGATCCAGACTGAAAACAATTAAAAACTGTGTCTCCACGGGGAATCGAAATATGTATCACAAATAACAAAATATATATAAAAAAAGAAGAATAATAAAATAATTGTTTAACTTCGTTGTACATTTTATATAATTTTCTATAGAAAAAAATCTTCTAAGCCAATTTGTGATCTCAAAATTACGTTATTTTTATATGGAATTCCAAAAGGTCAATTAATCAATAATGTTTTGATATTGCTACTTCAACTAAATATTTTGAACCATAAATATGAAAGAAGATTGATGGTAGAACGATTTTTGGTGAACGATATTATTTCTGTGATTTTTTTTGTTTTCTAACACTGTTCTCAATGGATTGTTGAGCAAACTTCAAGCACTAGATTAGTATTGGGTATATCCTGTTACCTATTATCCATGAGTTGGACATTCTTCGTGTGCAACCACACATAGTTGAGGCAAACTCAAGAAACAATGCATTGCCTGGAGCTTGAAGTTAAGCTAAGTTTCAAGCTACCTTCAATATTTCCGGTCAATATATGAAAATGAAAATTGGTTAAACTATGCTAGGATGTGCATTGAAATCAAAATAATTTGATTAAGTATGATAAAGTGTACGTGTCAATAACGAAATATGTTTCGTGCAAGTTTATATCACACATTATTGGACGAGAAGTGCACTCAAACAAAAAATACCACAATTTCAAAGTACTCAATTAAAAAAATGTATACCTAATACATTTTGACAAAAACAAAATTTATTAATGTATGTTTTTTTCTATAATTCACAAATAACTTTTGAATTATAAACGGTGTATTATGAGGAGTGGATCGCCTATCAATTGTACCCCCATGAATGTATAGCGATATTGGGTTGTTCAAAAGTAATTTTGGCTTTTGTAAAATTTGAATTAAAATCGGATTTCAGACTTTTCATGATACACCATGTATATTGTTTGTACATATGTCTATTTTTACTAAAACGTAATATAGTAAAAACTCTTACAACTTCATAGTATAAACATTATATACTAAAAAAAGAGTTCAACGAGTGAGCTGTGTGCCCAACACAAACTCTAAACAGAAGTCAGATAGGTATGTAATATTTCATAAGTGATTTCAATAAAAAATTGACTAAAAGGAATGTTTTCTCTGTGCAGGTAAATATTTAAATGATTGACAATACAATAGGTAATTGCTTTTTACGAAGATTATTACAATTGAATACGTTTGTAGTTCAAACTTTAGTTTTAAGAATAACGCGCTATGATAAATTACAAAATTATGTCGCATTGAGAAATAAATCAATAAATGAGTGGGTTTTGGCTAACGCTTAATTTCTCACTATCAAGTTACTCCACAAGGTATTCCAATTTTTTTTATGAAATTTTTCAATATTTTCTTATAATTGTGTTTTTTTTTTTTTGTTGATTTGAAAATTTCATGTTGAAATCTTGATAATTCTTCGATGTCATTTTATGAAAGAGATGTGCCTTTTTATCAATTTGTAAATAAAAAAATCAAATTTCAAATTTCCTGCGGTACGGGTCATTTTGAAATATTCGACAGTTAATAAAATTGAGAAGCACTATTCAGATATTTTTCAAAATCTAATATGAAAATTATCGAATGAGTATCTACTTTAGTCTGTAATCGATAAAGTAGAATAAACACGCCGTACATAGCACATTGTGATGAAACCTTCAGAATACAATCACAGCATGATACTAGTTGATTATCTACAATTAAATAAATTAATAATTGCGAATTCCTATATCCCCTTGGGTTAGTGGGGAGGAAAAACCATTTTGTCACCAATAGTTTATTAAAAGTCCCAGTCAAAATTTGAAAATAATATTACCGAGAAAAAGAGGATAGCTTAATCGTATAATTAAAATAAACAACAAAATATCTTCTCATTATTTATTCAAGGTAGAAAAAAGTACAGCGGCAATGAATGTTTCATTATTTTATTTATGACGTAAAAAAGAGATAAATTTGCAATTAACGCATAAATTAGAGTCAATTTAAATGAAATACAGTGGTAGCCGTTGAGTTTTGTTGTTGTATATAGGTAGGAATATATACATTTTGTACCCCCAAATTCAGCTTCAGTGCAGAGTACCATCCAGAAGCTCTGCTAGGATCATCCATCTTCATTTCAACAAACATCACGTCACACAATTAACCCATTCCGGCTGCTAAACTTGGCTGGCTTATGGATACATTCTCATATTAAATTTATTATTCATTAATGAATATGGAATGGGTTTCGGTTTGAAAACAGAAAGGTTGGTTCGTTCGGTGGTTATTTTTAAAGGGATTTAATGTTATTCAGAATTTCGTTTAACGTTATTTATTTAATACTTGGAATACGAAATAAAAGTCGACCGGGAGTTTTTGAAGTTTTCCCTCAAATTGTTGGCCATTAAATCTCGTTTTTGAAATATACCTTATTACAAGAAACGTTTTGAAGTTGTGTTACTCTAAGAATTTATTTGTTATACTTGTTCATTAAAAATAATATAGGTACGCCGTGGAACTTATTGCCTTTCGTCATTTTTTTCTGTATTTCATGTTCTTTAATCTTCTTTTTCTTGTGCCGCTCCTAAAGCAGGTTGACGACCATCACACCAAACTCATCCAGATCTTGCCCCAACCTAATTAGTGACGCCGCATCCAGAATCTAGATCCTCTGCCTGAGATTTATAAGCCATTATATTCTTTTACGCCCCTTTACCTTTCCCTCTACTAAAATTTGTAGTAGGGCATATTGATATCTCTCTCTCTCTCTTCTTTAGCTTGCATCCCACATGGTGCTGGGGTCCGCTCTCCTCACTGCGCTCCTCCACTTCGCCCTATTCTGAGTATCGTCCTATAATGATATTGATCACCACGGTATATGTGGCCAAATTATGCGGCTTTGCGTCTTTTGACAGTGATCAGCAACTCTTTCTTGTTCTCCGTCATATTTAGAACTCTTTCATTGGAGACTCTATCGACCAAAGAGATGCGCACTAACCTTCTATAATAGGTAGGTAGGTACATCTCGAATTAGCTTCAATAGTATTTATTGTTGAGATTGAGAGTTCAACCTTTCATTCCATACAACAATACTGGCAACGTGTATACTTTAACAGCTCTCCATCTTATACCTAGCTTTAGTTCTTGGTTACACAACAGTTTTTGCAATTTATAGAAGGTGGATCTTGCCATCTCAATCCTGGGGGGCAAGTCGGGCCCGATCGGCGAAATCAAAACCCTAGTGATTACACATATCATAAATATGATTATTATATGGAGTTCTATAACATCTTAAGATGTCATAGAACTCCATATGATAATTATATCCATGATATGGGTAATCACTAGGGTTTTGATTTCGCCGATCGGACCAGACTTGCCCCCTGGTTTTCATTTCGGAATCAGGGTTTCACTCATAATTCAACCAAAACCCAGTGTTTAAAACGGAACAACTGTTCTATTACACAGCCATCAATAGGCATGATGACTAATTTTGAAAAACTATCTCACGATGTTTTTACGCATTCACTGTTTTCAAATATATATACATTTCTACATAAAATAAAGGTTTAGTAGCAAAAATCGCCATTTTAAAATCAAATTTGACATTTACGCCAAAAAACGCTTGTAGTATCATGGCGGCTGCCGACCCTGACGGTGACGTCACGATATTGTAAACTGCATATCACTACTATATGTAATATATGTATTCTAGGACGATTTGTGTATTTATAATCAATTCAAAAGTGCATAAGTGTTGTGCGGTCCCTAAATGTACAAACACGACGAAAAAAACACCTACTGAGGTATATGTTTTCGTCCCACGCGAAAAAAAAGAGAAATAAGTGATTAAATTTCGCACGGCGAGACATAAGTGTATTTTATTAAGTACGCGTTTACAATGAAGTACAGTATTTGTTCCCCCACTTTTAGCTCTCAATAATATAATATTTACCATTATTTAGGCAATAAGCATATAAAGAACTTCATTAATGTCCAAACGTCAAAATAGGCCATCATACGTTTCCCGCGTATGTTTTGAGCTTATGAACACATAATGTAGAGAGAAGAAGGAGCATATTTTATCGATTTTCGAGATGTAAGTTGTATTTAAATTACAGATAAATAAAGTACTTATATGTACTTATTATTAAGTTTTTACGTTTCGAAATTCTGATGTCTTTGTTCGACGCAAAGAAATATCCGACCATCAAAAGTTCCATTCTAGTTAAGAGTAGTTAAGACAGGCAGAAAAATAACTACTATGGCTGCTATTGCTAAAAATAACGATAGCAGATAAATATAGCTTGTTATTAACACAATACAAATAACGAGCGCTATGTAATAATTCGTATGCTGCTAAAATTGTAACGATGTTTTAAAACGCATGCTTCGCGTAATCGCAGTCGTTTCGCGAATCGCTTCATTGCATGAAAAAAATATAGCTTGCTAGTTTAGTTTGGCAGTGACCAGCATCATAACATGTCGAACGTTCGTCAGCTCACCATCGCGTGACAAAATTGTAGAATACTAAAACTAAATTAGTTTACCATACGTTGCGAGCGTTCATTATTTATTTATTTATTCAATAAGAACTAAGTTACATACAAAATACAATAAACTTAGGCCCGATATTACAGTCGGCCCTCAACTCATTGAGTTTGTTAAACTCAAGATTAATGTTAAGGGGAGATTGAATCCATTTCCGTATTACAGTGCAATATAACATGTCAGTTACTAAATCTTCAATTATAGACATATTTCACTTTTTCTGTGGTTATTATCTGTCAAATTTAAATAACCTCAAATAATACGAAATACAAAACGGGACGCTACGACTTTAAATACCATTGTTTTATTATCCAACATGGTAAATTTAATTTTTTTCACCAAAATAATGCTTTTAAATGCCCATGTTCAATACGACGTGTGTAGTTTCAGTGTTAGTAATACAACACTGAAACTACACACGTTGCCTAACGCCTCTAGTGATAGAAACTGAAACTACACGAGTTGCCTAGCAAATGACAGTTGACTCACAGTTAAGTACTTAATTTGCCAGAAACGTTGAGTTAAATATTTGTCGTTTTAGTGACATATTTGAGGGAAGATTAGGCCTAAACGCACACTGTAATACGCTATATTTTTGTGAAACTTGAGTTTAGCTCTTAAACTGACACTGTAATACCGGCCCATAGTATCCCCCGATAGGTAGGCGAGTATCTAGGTAAATTGAAACTATTTGCTTTGATGAATCCTTGTTCCATTGCTATTTTATTGTTTTGTTTTAGTTTTAAGTACCTAATTAAAATATTAATATATCAAAAACACCAAAATAAACATTGTCCAGACCGACAATTAATGCGTATATTGTATTGAAGACTATCAGAAGAATTGACGCGACCATACTATGACGTCGTGCGCTCTGATTGTTTTTTCTCATAAAATGGCGGACTAACACATTTTGTATTTTTATATTTATAATATTATTATTCACTCCTTTAAAATGAAAATAAGTACATTTTTTAAATCTTTATAACCTATTTTATTTTTTAAAATCATAATTTCAATGATTTTTTCTTACAGTCATCACACCTATTACATAACATTCTATTTTTTTTTTTAATATATTAATGATAATATGTATATGAATCATAACAATTATCCCATATGTATATTAGATTCATCATAATACATTGTGTATTTCCATTTCAACCTCATGTAACACTGTACAACTCCCACAAACAATATAATAACATCATTTTATTTTATAATCAAGCAATGAAAGCCACCAAGTTATTTATTTCTGAAACGTTAAATATTCTCCACCACGTTACAATACTCGGTGCGTGTTATAACAGATGCGTCAACGATTCAATAGAGCGGATAGCGATATTATTTGGTTTATCGTCCCAAATAAACCAAATAAATCAATAAATAAAAATAGCATGTTAAAAATAAGCAGCATATTCCATATAGCTTGTTATGAAAAAAATAGCCATTTCGAACAACACTACAGTTGACAGTAACAAACACAATTGACAGTAACAATATGGTGACGTCATGCGCTCTGATTGGTGTTTCACATAAAATGGCGGACAAACATATTTTGTATTTTTATTTTAATAATATTAATATTATTCGCTCTTTTAAAATGAAAATAAATATATTTTTTCAAATCTTTATAACATATTTTATTTTATAAAATCATAATTTCAATGATTTTTTCTTACTGTCATCACGCCTATTGAGAGGCTTATATTGTTGGATCTCCGTTTGCTTAGTAACATATTTTTCGCGGGGGATTCATTTTAAGCCCTTATTCCCTCCCAGATTCATTGATCAAGTTGACCAGGTGTTGCAGATTCTCTCTTATAGCATTTACAAATTAAAATAAACATGTAATTTAATTTACACAATCAATACAATTTCATTAAGTTAAATATCAATTAACATATAGCACTCGAAAAGGAATAGAAGGTATACACATACGATTTACGGGAGATATTTAATGATATTTCTCCCTGGAAAACCTCCTACATCCTTATTACAGAATTTGCTTATTTAGTGCAATATTAAAATAAATTAAAGATTATAGTGGTAGATTATGGGTTTTAACTACTTAGCTAATTTTATTTAGGTATAACCAAAATTCCATATAAATATTCTTCGACAAAATTGCACTTTCTTTTTATTGTAACAGCTCTTAATGTAATAATAATAATAATTGTTTTCATTATTTCTAATTTCTCGACTGCTAATACGGGATGGAATTCCATTATCAATATTATAAAATTACTTAAAAAAATAAGTAAAAGCACAATTTTTTAACTTTATTCCACTAATTTAAAGTGTTGACCACTGACGCGTTTCGCTCAAAGAGCATCTACTGAATGGTCAACACTGAATGGACCATTCAGTAGATGCTCTTTGAGCGAAACGCGTCAGTGGTCAACACTTTAAGTTAGTGGAATAAAGTTAAAAAATTGTGCTTTTACTTATTTTTTAAGTAATTTTATAATATTGATAATTATTTTCATTGAATATTTTTTTTAGTTGCATATACCTACGCAAAAATTTGATTTTTTCCCTGTCGTGATTCAATGACATTTTTTGACAGATTTTGACATGTCATTTGAGACTAAGATGGAGCATTATTGGAGAATCAGGAACTCAACGCACTAACAGGGATTATGAATTGTCGTCGGTTGGTTTACGTGATCATTTTATACGGTTGCGAAATGTTCATCAATTATGCCTTCCTATTGAGTTCCTTGCTAATCCAATTTTCAAAGGTAAATATTTTAAGCATAAAATTATATTCGTTTAAAAACACCATCGCCATCTATGAAATGACGAATAAACCTCCTTGATACAACAGTCCTTAAGCAACAGTCCTTATACATGAGGTGGCAATGCTTTCGCACAGATGTCACACCTGAACCGCGCCTGAATTAAAAGATCATTTTTGACTTGTTTACTTACTTGTACCAATGTGTATGTAAATCGAATATTTTTATAGTTGCATATACGCAAATACTGAATTTTTTCCTGTCGGGAGTCAATGATATTTAATGACGTTTTTAACATCTCAATAGGGAAGAAGATGAACTTATTATTCTGGTGTGGTTCAGGGGTGACATTTGTGCGAAAGCATAGATTAATATATTTCTATAATTTTTTGTTAAACATGAAATTAATAACAGCGGGAATAAACAATACTATAAATGTATTTTACCGATATGCTTGTCTAGAAAAAATTGATGACGTGATGAGAAAATGCAAGAGCAGGCCTTGGTCTTCGTCTAGCACCCCCGTTCTTGGTCTTTCATACTCAATAGAATTTTGATCTTGGTCTTGGTCTAGCACCCCCGGTCTTGGTGCATTTGTAGATGCAGTCTTGGTCTTTCATACTCAATAGAATCTTGATCTTGGGCTAGCATCCATGGTCTTGGTGCATTTACAGATGCGGTCATGGTCTTGGTCTTGCATACTCAATAGAATCTTGGTTTTGCAAGACTTGTAAAAATCACTACTAGGAAGTCTCAGCTCTAGGAAGATGAAGTGGTTCATATTTTAAAACTTTCGATGAAAATACTCACAAAGGGGGTTTAAACAAATTCGTATAATACATTTTTACTATAACTGATATATTATATTTTATTTTGGTATTTTGAGAGAATCATTTACATTTGATATTGCTTATACTTTGAATAACATGGAAGTACATTCGGGAACTAGGTATGTTAGAGAAGCAACTTATCAGAAAGTCACCTAACACTCGGGTCGTTCTGATAACATAGTGTCAACATTTCAAAGGAGACGTTCTGATTAATGAAAGGGGTTTACTAGGATCGATAATTTTGTGGAACAGATTCCCTTCTTATGTCCAACTAGTTCAAACACGAGCACCTAGTCTATTTAATGAAAAAAAAAATAGTTTCTTTGGGCAACACACCATTAAACTATGTGTGAATCAGATGTTTTTGAAGTGATTGGTTTTATTTATCAAATGCTCAATTGCTTTGCTTATTACCATTTCAAACATTTCGTTGATGTCGTTTTATTTTGGCATAGGTAAAAATCAGTGAGTATTATAGAATAATGTAACTGAAACAAGAGTGACTTCGGGTATAGATTGTTCCAATATAAAACATGACCCAAATGGGCATTTTGCAAATAAATGATAACGTCTCTGTTGATTGAAACGGCTTATTTGTATGTGTTTTGACGTCTGGATAATGTTATGGCTTTAAATTCCATTCATAACAATCGTTTACACTTTCAATATTGCGTGTCATTTGTCAACTTATTATTATTTAAATTATATCTATTTATTTTACTAATGAACTTTAAAAATCAAATCTCTGAAGTATTATTTCAGTTTTATTATATCTTTATATTTCGCTCTATGAAATATTTTACTGGTGTGTTTGTAAGGTATATGCAGTTATCAAATATCACGAGAAAATATGTGGACTGCGCAGAGCGCAAATTTGTGTTATTTGCTCGTATGTTATATTACTTACATATGTGTAGGTATTGTATACTCTTCTACGATGAAATTTCTCAAGTATTTTGCCGGAAATTATAGAAAAGTTGTGCAGATTTATCTGTTTTTTTTAGTTATGCAATAGCGATACTAAAACAATTGTAGTTATTTTCAATTTGTTTTGCACGTGTGATTTATAGTACGTAACCACGATTTCAACCACGTGTGATTTATAGTACGTAAACTATTACAACTGCAGTTTGCCGATATATACACTTCCCCAAAAAAAATAGTAGGTCAATGTGTAAAGAGAAAAATATTAACAATATCAAAATAAAATGTAACAAACGCAACGATATAGAATGAAATGGGAATAATAATATAACCATTCAGATACTTATCAAAGGATTAAGTATCATATCAAAGGATTTGCTCTGAGGGGATCTCTATACAACATATATATATATATATATATATATATATATATATATATATATATATATATATATATTATAATATTTTTATCTCGGTTTTCCCGTGTCAGTAGGTCTTGACTAAGACCATTTGTCTTCCGACGTTTCGCCTGAATATCACCAGGAGAATATCTTGAATATCTTGAAGCTCATGGAGTATATGAAATACCGTGCGGATCGTGCAATAAGACTTATGTAGGAAGAACCAATCGAAAAGTTGAAGCACGAATAGCGGAGCACAGAGTCGACATGAGAAACAAAAAACTTACATCCTCACTTGTACAACACTCGCTCACAGAAGGACATACAATTGATTTTGACCATTCAAAAATAATAGCAAGTTTAAACAGTGAACCTCTATATATATAAGAGAAGGGATATAATGAACAATCGGGACGACGGAGTTCGTTTGCCTAGTACCTGGAAGAACATTTTATATGACAAACAATACAATAATAATATTAATAATACCATAGCGAAAATAACCCCAAAACACAACAATAATAATATTAATGTCACAACTAAAATTAACAATAAATCACAACACAAAAATAATGATAAAATATTATTACCAACGAACACGACAGCAGGTGGGCGTGTCACAAGGAGCCAATCACGTCGCGCTAACAATATTTGACATAAGCGGCCATCTTGTACGCTACGAGTCACTTGACGGTGAGCTTTCAGTGTGAGTAGACGTGTGTCGCGCGCGTGCTTTTCGTTAATTCCTTGAAAATGCCTGGTGATATTCAGGCGAAACGTCGGAAGACAAATGGTCTTAGTCAAGACCTACTGACACGGGAAAACCGAGATAAAAATATTATAACATATTTCACCCGTGAAAACATCAAATATAACATATATATATATATATATATATATATATATATATATATATATATATATATATATATATATATATATATATATATATATATATATATATATATATATATATATATATATATATATATATATATATATATATATATATATATATATATATATATATATATATATATATATATATATATATATATATATATATATATATATATATATATATATATATATATATATATATATATATATATATATATATATATATATATATATATATATATATATATATATATATATATATATATATATATATATATATATATATATATATATATATATATATATATATATATATATATATATATATATATATATATATATATATATATATATATATATATATATATATATATATATATATATATATATATATATATATATATATATATATATATATATATATATATATATATATATATACCATAAAATTTATATCTTAAAAAGCATTTAAAATTACCCATATGTACCATCACGGCATATTCACACAGTGTGAGGTAACTAGCGACTGATGTGCGGGTTTGCATTACCTGATTAAAGGATCCATGAATCAATGGTTGTATCCCCACACACCAGCATCGTCACATATAAATATGCAACATTCAGAACATGACTCATGGCATTTGCATGAGCGTAAAATGATAATACCGTAGTACATGGCTCTTACACCCGAACGATAATAGGTAATACCGAAACTGTTCTATAAATTACATTTTATAAGTACTGTAATGAAAGACCAGAAAAGATAAAAATGTCTTTGAAATTTTTTTACATTTAACTTTTGTTTAAGTTCAGATTTACCTTGTTTTTCATTGCTATGTTTTTGGTTTATGTACATTATTTTCATTGATTTGTTATTAAAATTATTTTTCTTTTCGATTTACATTATCTTAATTGTTTTGTTTATGATTTATTTTATTTTCACTGTCAAATAGTGTAATTTTAAGGTTATGTATAAGTGTGTATTTTGATCATTGAAAACTATGTAATTGAAGTGTACCAGTGTACGAGAAGACATTGCACTGACAAACTGTTTATACAGTTTAGTGCAAAAATAATTTATCCTAATGTAATTTTTTTAAATTAATAAATAAAAAAAAGAAAATAGTGGACATACTACTCTAATCCGGTGTCTCACCACATTTAATACCGGTCAAATTATTTTAATTATACCTATATCAGCGGGCCTATTCCGGTTCTTTTATCACGGCAAGTTTATAAGCTACATGCGTTTCTTATAGCATATCGTTTGATTTCCGCGGACACTATAGCCTGCGTAAACTTCCGCGCATTATTTCGAGAAAACTTCCGTTCGCCTTTCGTAACGCGGTATTCTGATTGAAGCGAATTTACTTATGACATTCGACAGGTGAATTTATTCGCAAATTTTAATGCGTCATATCGAGGTGGTGTTAATTTCTGTGTAAAGACAAAGCGACGCGTACACACATTCGTTCGTTTCACAGATTATAGTTATGAATGACAGCTCGTAATACGTAACTTTCACTTTCCATTATGTGATACGTAAAGATTAGCGGAACTTATCGCAAATTATTGCACGTTAATGGGGAAAAGGGGTACAGGAAGGCTTCATAAACGATGGCATTATAGTTGGGAATCCCAAATAAAATAAAAGCTACAGAAATTTGAGTTTCATACAAAGAATAACCAAATCCTTTAAATAATTAACCTCGCTTGTTCTTCTATTTAATGCCTTTGTTAGAAGTCATTTAGAGTTTGCATCAACCGTATGGAGCCCTAGTTACAATGTTAACATCGAAAGAATTGAGAGGATTCAGAGAAGGTTTGTTAAAACGCTCAATTTTAGGAAAAAAAATACCGCCATAATTATGAGCAATCTTTAAAATTACATGGGTTTATATCACTTGAGAAAAGAAGAAAGATATCCGATGTCTATCTGCTTTGTAAAATACTTAATAACCTTGTAGACAGCTCTTACCTACTCCAAAAAATTTCTTTCAACTGCCCCATGAAAACACGCCAAAATCACCTTTTCTATACACCATATTGCAGAACAAATTACGCACAGAATAATTATGTAAACATATGCTTAAACTATTACATCAGTCTTGACCCCCAACCGGATATATTTAACTCCACACAGACATCGATGAAACGCCTATTACGCGCGGTTATTGGGAATATTACTGGTTAAAAACTTACTTTCCTTAAACCTCCATCCCTTTCTTATAAACCCTTTCCTATATCCATTACTCTTCCCTTTACCCCACATACACTCACCATCATACAATAACTACCCAACATCAATAATATATAATAATTTAAATATGTGAAACTTTATAATTGGCCATTTCTTTTGTATTCTTATTTACAATTAAGCATTAAAAATGTATAGCTGTTAAGTTTCTAAACAAATAAAAAAAATATATTAATATATGGGCAAGATTATTGGTACCCCTGTTCTTAATGGCTCCAAGTGATTACACAATATTATGCGTGTAAGTTTGAGGTAATTAACTAAAGATATCCGTTGTTACGTTATAAAATAATAAATTTACGCGTGTGTCGACTACTGAAGGTAGGGTCGTTTAATTAGTACGACATATGATCTGCATACTTGTACTAAACGAAGTGGGTTTCCAACCAACTAACATACATACACAGTAGCGGATCTACATACAAATTTACATACACAGGCACACTATATTTAAAAGCTCCTTTTTGTCCTCATTAAAAATAGAATCGTCTTAGGATTTTCGAAACTGAATTCAAATCAACGTAGGTATGTATTTGTTAAATTCAAATTCTACTACTTTACGTATATTTACTATATATGTCAGGTATTATGGCGGACAAAAGGACCTGGGGGGCAAGTCCCGCCAAGCGGTGGAATCAAAACCCTCATGATAACCCATATCATGGATATAATTTTCTAAAGGAGTTCTTTAGTATCTCAAGATATTATAGAACTCAAAAGATACTTATTACCCGGACTACTCATCTCGCTTTGTTAAGTATTCTCTATCCACCTTACAGAAGAGACGCACAATAAGAGACATGATGTTTTTATACAATATATTGAATAATCGCGTCGATACTCCTAAATTATTAGAAAAAAATAATCTCAGAGTTCCTGCACGTGCACGACTAGGAGTGACCGTTTATTCAGTGTGCCTGTTATTCGAACAAACTACGCAGGGAATACATTAATTTATAGAACATGTAATCAGTTTGATTCAAAGTTCATGGATTTTGACATGTTTGGCCCACCGGCCATTTTTTAGGAAGATGTTGAGGCATTCGTAATAGTGATTTTCCTTTCCAAATTTTTCCCATTCCTATTCATAGTTCTGTCCTTATTTCCTAGCTTGTCCATTGTTTACCTAATTTTGACTGATGCTATTTTAATTGTTTCTTTATCTTTCTTTGTCTTTTTTGTTTTTCTTTTTCGTAAGATCGAAATTTAGTAATTGGTGTTACTATTTTGGATTTTATGTTTAACTAGTGCACCCCCGGCAAACTTCGTATTGCTTGTATAATAAAAAATGGTCCTTCAGTACCTCCCGTCCCTTCAGTACCTCCCGTCCCTTCAGTACCTCCCGTCCCGCCCCGTCGCTCGACAATTCATCAAAGTTTCATTGCAATCGGATGAACGGTTTTCAGGATAGTCCACCTTCATAGATAAAATGACCTAATACCCATTCAAGAAGAAGAAGAAAAAAAATTAAATCCAGAAACCATCCTGGGCATACGCTCAACAATTCACCAAAGTTTCATAGCAATCGGATGAACGGTTCTCAGGTTAGTCCACCTTCATAGGTAAAATGACCTGATACTTACTGGAGAAGAAGATTTTTTTTAATCCAGAAACCATTCCGGACATATGTACGCTCAACAATTCTCTAAAGTTTTATTGCAATCGGATGAACGGTTCCCAGGATAGTCCACCTTCATATTAAATGACCTAATACCCGATGAAGAAGAAGAAGAAAAAATTTTCAATCCAAAAACCATCCCGGGCATACGCTCGACAATTCACCTAAGTTTCATTGCAATTGGATGAACGGTTCCCAGGATAGTCCACCTTTATTGGTAAAATGACCTAATACTCGATGAAGAAGAAGAAGAAGAAAATTTTTTTAATCCAGAAACCATCCCGGGCATACTCTTGACAATTCACCAAAGTTTCATTGCAATCGGATGAACAGTTTAGGAGCGCATTCAACACATACATATGTATGATATACCTCCCGTAGATATAGATATAGATACATAGATACATAGATACAAACATTCAAATTTATAATATAGGTAATTAAATTTGAAATTATATGTATATTCAAAAAAAAACTGTTTGTAACCTTAAATAAATCAGCAAATAAATAAATAATTAAAACTATGATATGGGTTACCATGAGGGTTTTGATTCCACCATTTGACGGGCTTGCTCCGTTCCTGATATATTTTGTGTGAGCTATACCTCCTGTGTTGTGTGTTGAGATGGTGGTTGTGAATGAAGAATACTGAGATTGTTTGTCTATTTATTGTGGAACGGGAACTATCACCTGGTTCATAATTGTTTATATTGTCACTAAAAATTGTTAACTGCTAACCGTAGAACAGGATTCCCTAGTTGAGCAGCAGTAATCTACTTGTTGTTGTCATTTTAAAAATGGTGTGCTTAAAAATAAATAAATAATACCTGTTCATGTTTAATAACCTGCAGTGTTATTTAATGTTTCTATCAGATTCATTTTCTTAGGAACTACATGGGGTTCCATATTATATTCCAATATTTGGAACCCCAGATTTCTAAGCGTGCACTTTATGAACACAACGGTGGATTCGGCTCTGTGCGTACACATCATATATGTACAATGTACATATCAATACCATTATATCACATTCTACAATACACATTATATCACATACATCATATGTAGGTACCTACCCATCTACATTATACTTATGATATCAAATAATGGCTTCTTGTAATTACGATGAGATAATACGTTATAATGAACGCGAAATTATAGTGTTTATTCCAAAAATTTAACAGTACGTTGTTCACAATTCCTTAACGACACAACTTAACAAATTTGTAAAGAGAGGAAAACGTATTCGCCGACATTTGTTTGTGAATGTATAAATATAAGTTTTTAATTAAAAAATGAATACCTAATTAGATAATGAGTTATTGTAACAAATATGTTTTATAATGGAACGCCATGAATTTCGTTGTGTTGCTACTGAAAACGTCAATTTGTGTGTTCAATAATTTGAAAATGCAACATTACGAAATACAAATAATCAAACAAAGCTAAACATAGGTGCCTAATGCAATATTTTTTGTCGTCGCTATTGACGTGTCGAAAGGTAAGCAAAAATAATATAATTTTTCACAAATCCGTCTCTATCGGTGGCGTTGTCTAATCAAAACGAGTGGGTTGTGGCCAACACTAAACTCTCCACACCATAGTAAGCGTTTATTTTTTCTTCTTCAAATGTTGACAATCTCACTATGGTAAAATATGCTTATGTAATATGAAATATTTTATTCATTCTAAATTTTACTACCAGGAATATAAATTTTCTAATAGTATATTTTTATATTAAGATAGACAAACTATTAATGCAGTATGGTGAAGAATGCTTATGCTGTGTGAAATATTTTAATAAAAGCAGATAAATTTTGTTTTAAAGAGCGTTAGAGCATTTTGAAAATTTTGACACGTGATATCATATGAAGTAATTTTATGTTATTCATGGAAAGCTAATCAGTTCTATGTTCAAGCTCTGTACATTATAACATGAAATCAAATTACTGAACTTTTCCATACATAAGAAATTTATCTTATTATATAGGTACATTTTTATTCATTCTAAATTTTACTACCAGGTATATAAATTTTCTAACGATAGTATATTTTTATGTTAAGATAGACAAACTATTAATGCAGTATGGTGAAGAATGCTTATGTTGTATGAAATATTTTAATAAAAGCAGATAAATTTTGTTTAAAAGAGCGTTAGAGCATTTTGAAAATTTTGACTCGTGATATCATATGAAGAATTTTTTTGTTATTTATGGAAAGCTTATCAGTTCTTTGTTCAAGCTCTGTACATTAAAACATGAAATAATTAACTTAATAATTAATAAAAAAGTTGTTACATAAGAAAAAAAATACACAAAATTTTAAAGAAACAAAATAAAAAGTACAAAGGTACTATTAAACAGTTCAAATTCACCCCAAAAAACAAAAAAATCGAATAATAGCACGTAGGTACCTACATGATAAATTACAACAAAGCAATTTTATTAATTGCTGAGATTTTTAGAGCCAAACTTTCCATTCCATACAACAGTACTGGCAACACGTATGTTCTAACAGCTATCAATAATATACCGAGATAACGAAATGATTACTTACATGTTTTCATTGCAATTTTGTCGGTCAAAAATGATATCAAAGCGGAAATAAACGAAAAAAATTTTTTTTCGATGAATTCAAAAGGCGTATCTGAAAAAGTTCTCTAAAGACATTATTTTGTATGAAGAACTTAAATTATATCGCTTGTCACTCTGGCTTAGGGCCGCCTCCGAACAACTTTATTAAATTTCACGACGTAAATATACATGGAAAAATAATTCTCTTTGGAGGATACCTTCCAAGATAAATGTTACAAGTATTTCTCGTATAATGGTTTGACACTTTCAAACATAATGTATGGATCAGGTACACTGAAAGCCGTGAATTGACAGTCTATTCTTTATTCCCACCCGATAGTGAGCCAGGCAACCTTTTTTCTGGGATATCCATGGCTTTCCCCTGCAGTCGGGGTTCCCGAGGATTTTCCTTTAAGAAGGCTTACTCCCGGGCCATAGAGTGTTCGCATAATATCTAAGCATCCCACCCAAAACCTTTTATAATTCAATTCTTCGCACATTTACACGCTGTATATAGGGGTGAATGTTGCCCTTAAATCTCAAAAAGGGGGGACGGCGAAATTGATTTAATTTATTTGAATGCATACATCTTACTAATACGCTTCAAAGATGTCACGTTTTTTATTTCACAAATAAACACCGTCTTGAAAGATATTTTTATTTATGATTTGCAAAACAAGATGACTTTGATTTACAAAATGTATTTTTCTCTTCACATCTATGCTACGACGGAGAAATATGATTATGAAATTATTTTTAAATAGAGTAGGTTATTATTCTTATATGAAATACCGAACGGGTATAATTTTTTAAGTGTTTGGTAAATTATAGTCCTCAGTACAAACCAAGCAATAAGTAATCTCAACTGTATTGAAATACATATGTAAAACACGTAAAAAAACCCAAACAAATTACATTTGATTAACTATGATAATGTACCTAGGGTATATAATCAAATTCTATGTCCTGCCCAAAATTATATAATCGTGTTCATATTAATATCATATATGTAAAATACATAAGCTTAGACCCGATTACTTTTTCATAGACAAGGGTAAATATCTTTATTTTTTTATTTATATTTGCGGAATATCTTCTTTATATGTGCTCACTTTTAAAATAACTAAATGTAGTCAAAAATAACTCCGAAGAAAAAATGTATAGACCGAATAATAATTTTAATTTAAATCGAACATTGGTGAATAATTGTCTGTTTGTGTTGGCTTTGTTATCCACCAATGTTAAGCTCCGTAAAGTGTTGTACTTCGGCCATATTCTGAGAAGTGAAAAGTATGCCATCCTTCAGCTCATCATGAAGGGGATGATTGAGGGTGGTAGAGGGGTTGAAAGAAGGCAGCTATCCTGGCTGCGAAACATCTGGGAATGGACAGGTATAAGAACTGTGGAGCTGTTTCTTTTAAATGCACAGGTATGACAGGGAGGCTTTTTCTATGGTGGTCGTCAACGTCACTTCAGGGAGACCTGAGATGACAAGAAGAATAAGAAGAAGATTTTATGATTGCATATTATAATAGATTGGTTATTGGAATTTATTTTATTTATTGTTTAAAAGTTCAATTCACTATACATAATATATGTAATTGTATTGTACACAGACGAGAATGTAGTGTTAGGCACCACCCGTACGTTTTAACTTGTTTTTTGGCGAAGTACTCCTTGAGGTATGTGTGTAAAATCAACGCGTCTTTAATCATCTGGTTGGCAGGGCAATGAAGTATAAACACATTTTTCCGGTAGAGTTTTGGGGATGATATATATTAAAAGTATGATTTGAAATCGGAATATTTGAAGGTAAATGCGAAAAAGCTTGTAATATAATGTCTCATCTGTTAAATCACATAAAAAATAAGAAATCACACGTAAGATGGGTGATGGCAGAGTGGTTAGCGCGCTGGGTTAATCATTTTTGTATGCTTAGTTTAGTGAATGTGCTGAATGCAAGGACATATTCATTCTTTAAAAAAATGCTACAATTCAAATAACATATTAAATTTAACCTACATATGTAGATGCACTTTAGTTCAAAATCTATGTTTTGAAAGGTGTATTGTAGTATCAACTTGTTGTTGTATTGTCGATCTTCGTGGCTCAGTTGGTAAGTATCTGACTGCTGATCCAAAGGTCTTGGGTTTGATTCCCGGTGGAGACACAGTTTTTAATTGTTTTCAGTCTAGATCTGTGAGAGATTAATATCGTCTGTGAGAGATTAAATAAGTATCCAGAATGTGAAAACTTGTTATCGCCCTACAAATGTGAGTACGTAAGTTGCCAGTGAAGTAATGTAAAAAAAATACATACACGTTGCATATTTGTGGACTTATTGATATGTACACTGCAGTCTTTTGTTACTAATCAAAAATATAAGATTGAATATTGTGTGCACTGTGTGCTAACATTAAAAAAATATAGTTTGATGATAATCAATTCAAAGAAAGAAAGCACTTAATGTAATAATAGACTAATGGGACATAATATGTCTACATTTTTTTTAATTATGTCATCGTTCATAATGGTATTTTACCTATAACAGTTTTTAAATGTTTACTTTACAATAGGCTGCAGTATTTTTACTGAAAAACTTTTAATATCTCAATATAGATGAATGTTTTCTTAGGGTTGAGTACTTTTATTATGTTATAAGTAATATATAAATATTTATATATATATATATATATATATATATATATATATATATATATATATATATATATATATATATATATATATATATATATATATATATATATATATATATATATATATATATATATATATATATATATATATATATATATATATATATATATATATATATATATATATATATATATATATATATATATATATATATATATATATATATATATATATATATATATATATATATATATATATATATATATATATATATATATATATATATATATATATGGATCTTTATGTGATGATATGGTACTTGATTTGTAGAATCCCCTCCAAAAGTCGAATGTAAACTCTTATTGGGTGTAATGTTAATAAATATTGTAACTGTATTATATATTGTGTCTATTACATTATGTATCATCTTTTTCTTATCAAATAAATAAATAAGAAGGCATAATTGGTGAAGGTTGTGCAAGCGCATAAAGTGATCACGTAAACCAGCTGATGACAGGTCGTAAGCCCTGTTGGTGCCTTGAGTTCCTGGTTCTTCTAGAATATCCCAACTTCGTCTCTATTGAGATATTAAAAGTTTGTCAGTAAAAATATCATTTGACTCCCGATTGGAAACAAAATCCAATGTTTGCGTATATGCAGTTAAAAAAATATTCGATTTAGAATATTCGAAATATATTCGAAACTTGTGATTTTTGATGCGATATTTCGACTTATTCATTTTATTTATTCATAATTTAAATCGAATAGTCTTCTTTTAATTTTTCACTGAAATGTATGTATGTAGATAAGTTATTAATATTCGTGGAACTTTAGTTGGTTGAAATATTAAATTCGCGGACATGGAATTAAACAAATAAATGTAAGCAGATCTGGTAGATAAATAATAGATTTAGTTAAATATTATCTTTCGCCATATTTCAGTAAAATAGAAAAACAAATCATTCAGTGAAATTGCTTTCTATCTTTTATAATCCGCAAGGTGGCTCTCTTAGCGAACATACCTAAATAAATTTCTCTTTTCTGTTGCCTCAGAAAAATGCTTAACGAATACCCGATCAATTGTTCCCACTTTCGCATTCAGCTGGTAAAATTCCATGAATATTGTTATCAACAAACCTGGCCGGGCTCGAGTGATTTTCTATTATTTTTTTTTTTCGGCTACAACGGACAGTGTGTTAAATTGATATTTTCACTACTAAGTTGCTTTTATAATATAAAAGTGGCCATGTATATTTATATTATATACATGACCACATATTTGATATAATAGGAAACCATTAATTATTGTGTAACATTGTATGAAAGAAATAAGTAGCTCAGCTTCGTTAGACATTAAGGCATAGTATACATATAAAGCTATACTCCCCAATTTTATATCGAATTTCTTAAATATGTTAAAAAGTGTGATAAAAATATGGATTTTCAACATTTCTCTAGTGAATGTATATTTTGTAGGTACACAATTTCGAAATGCAGTACAATTTTTATATAAAAAATATTAAAAAAATGTTTTACAGTATATTTTTTAAATTACTCCATAACTTTGTATCATGGAGAATTTCATATTTAATGTGCCTAATCATTGTCAATGTTCGTGTTATTTTTTTTCGTTTCAAGTCAAGTTTGTTCTTAAAACGCAAAAGAATTTTTTTTTTGGGTTTCCGGTAGTTTAAATCACATATAAACCTTTTTTAATGCACGCGATAGTTAATATAATGTTTGTAGTTACTAGATTTACTAGATTGCCATCTTAAATACTCAAAATAACGAAAATGAATTTTTCGTAATAGAAAAATCATCCGAAAACTTTAAAGGCTTTTCGAAATATAACTATAACGATACTATTTTTTTTGAAGATATAGGTCTGTATTTTTACTTTTTTTTTATTTTAATTTATTTATTTAAATCCACATTAACATACAAAAACAACAACAATACAATCGTGCAACATAGTACAATTAAATTATGAAACATAGACAATTTAGAATATGAATACAAAAAATGAATACAATTTATCAGTACCAACATCCAGTGGTTGAGCACTATTCCACTAAGCAGTGCTTGTGTCGGAATAGCTTTATATTTATTTTAAATGACACAGTCCATACTTATCTATCACATTATGTCTAACATTTTTATTACATATAACAATTTCAAATATACAAATTATAATATACAGTTATGAATATCTATCGAAACGGAAAACACAATAATTTATGAATATCTATCAGGATAAGGCTTCAACTATACAATCATCATAAGCGAACTACGTTTTGGATTATATAGGTTATATGTAACATAACGCCATAAGATTTATACTATCGATACCTTTTTTCTTTGTGACGTATTCAATATCTTTTAATGAGATTAATTTACCTACCGCTTATCTTAGAAATTTCAATTAATGTGTCATGACTTTTGAAATTATCTTTATAAATCATTTTGTTTGTGTTTGTATTCTCTCATTGAATTACACATTAATATTGATTTATATTGAATTTTCTGTTCCTTGATTTTTATTGACTAAAAATAAAGTTATTATCGAATTCGATTAGTTAAATAAATCAACATAAATGATTTAATAATTATAAAACTTATTAAAACGTGTTAATATTTTATCAATTAAGAACCAAATTTATTTTTAATAATATTACGTCAAAGTTTTTATTTTAAAATAGTCAAATCAAAAAACCTCAAAATATTATTTATACCTACGTTATTTTATGGAAACGGATTTTCTTTGTCCGTGAGCTACATATTTCATCTTCCATAAAGTCTCTGTAACGTAAAGTAAAAAAAAAGTCTTTATCATGGTTTTATTATCGTTAATTGGATACATTTTCCATTTCATCGAGGTATAATGATATTTTATTCTTCATTTTCTATTACATTATATTTAACAAAATATCCAATACTTACCTTATTATAATTTTAGGTATTGTGTTTTGATAAAACATAATATTATATCAAGAATGATATCAATATTAGCCATTATAATATGAATATATAAAGATAGAAGGAAATATATATGAATTATGTAATAACTAATGATCTTATTGAAAAATTGTATAGAGTCTCTAATATATATTTTAATAACTAGTTGCATGTAACACATGAGATCCAACTGCCGATGGCGATAGTATGCATAGTTGAAGAATATGTACCAAACTATAAACACTTAAACGCAAAATTATAAACATTTAAGATATTTTTTTTCTATATAAACATATAGAAGTGTCTTATGTTACCAACCGCGCGAATTGGAAGTGGTGCCATAGTTTTGTCAGAAGCGCGATTCGCGCGCATGTAGGACAGAGCCGCCGCGTCGCACCGCATCGTGTGTAATGCGACGTCCTACGTAGGCGATTCAAAGCGAACGCGATTGCGAAGCGATGCGGTGCGGATACAAGCGAATTCAATACGATGCGGTGCGACGCGGCGGCTCTGTCCTACGTGTGCGCGAATCGTTCCCTCTGCCGCCAGCTACTGTCATGGATGTACGTATATAAAATACTCAATAAGTATAATGTGTACTTAGAGAGGCATATTTATGGGGGATATCACAATTTGTATGAAGATTTACGTGATCTTGAATTACTAAATAAATGAGACTGAATTTACATCTTTCCGGGAACATATCAAAATTTAACATTCGTGCAAGCGAGAGAAAACTTAAAGTCCCATTTATTTTTGCCAAATCCTAAAATTCGCCGTTCGATAATAATAATTCTTTTGTCCCATAATATGGTACCCACGTTCATGGACAGAAATTAAAATTTCTGTTTCTGACATGTCAAAAAACAATGGCACCGGTATCAATTCGCGCGAAAATATCAAACCAACTGATCTCGTTCGCTTCGCATCGCGCCGCGCCGCATCGAAACCAAGTCGTGGTCAGTAACGTAGGACACTTTCATAGTTACCGACTGTTTGTTATTTTCGCGCCGCTTCGCATTCGCTTTGAATCGCCTACGTCGGATGTCGCGTTAGTGTGTCTGTCCCCCCCCCCCCCTTAGGTATAACTTTTGATCCGTTCAATTTCCACAGCCTAAAATTTCAGAATATATAGATAATTATAGGCCTACAAAAATTTATACTTGGAATTTTGAATTTTTGTTTCAGTCAGGGGTTACCAGCTTTCGAATTTATAATAAAATTTTTCCATATATATCTTAAAAACCATATAAGCTAGAACCCTGAAAATTGGCATAAATATAGACAAATACAAAATCTCAAATTTTTTCTTCAAAAAAAATCCAGAGTTGTCAAACATTTTTTATTAAGAAAAACATTTTTTATGATAAATTTATGTGTTTCACTACCTATATTTCAAAAGTTTTAAAAAATATGGAAAAAAGCGGAAACACCCCAATTAGATCATTTAATTTGCTATAAAAAATAACTACATTGCAGCATTACATCTCAAATTTTTTTAACAATTTTTATATAGAAATTGAATTTAGTTTAGTACGATATCGCATCATACAATTTCTAAGGCAGTGGCCTATACATTATATCTAAGAAGACTTAATAGTTTGATACTTAATCTCCAAACATAAATACATACCATCATTCTGTTTTCATATTATGGATTGGAAAAACAGACTGACATCCATACTACCCTATCCTCACATACATACCTACATGTTTTATATGTATATCTTAAAATATTTATTAATTTGTGTTTATGTGTTTATAGTTTGGTACGTATTCTTTAATTATGCATACAATCGCCATCGACAGTTGGGTCTCATGTGTTACATGCAACTAGTATAAACTAACTATTTATTATATTTAGAATCGTTTTATGATTGATATATTTAAACCTTTTTTTATCAAATGCCTCATATTTTACAGGTGAAGAGAAAAACAAATATATTTACTATCGAAATAGTAAACTTAACGACACAAACATTTAATGTTTTAATATTTTAATTAATTAATTATTTTGTACCGTGTTTGATTAATACCCCACAGTAGGTTCTATATTGAGGAAGGAAAAAATCAGAGAACGAATGATTATAAAACAATAATTGTTGAATGAAGTATTTCGAGACATAAAGTTCCTGAAAGATTTAAAAGTTCTGCGAAATTCGGGCAAGTTAATATATTTTTTAATTATAAATCTTTTGTTTACAGTTTTCACAACAGATGCTGTTAAAGAATTTTAGTATTTTAATAAGTTGAAAATAAGTAAAAGTCTGGGAATGAGGTTTTTGGAATCTTTTAAATCATAATTAACCATGAAATGTTTTTTGTTTTTTTTTTTTAGTTTCAATCATAAGAACAATACACAAAGATTAGATAAGCTTTCTTTCAACAAAACAAAACAAAACAGAGAAAGGTAATTATTTTCATTTGTGCAATTAACTTGAAGATTTCGTTGGTAATTTATTTATTTATTTATTTTATTTTGGGAAACAAAACAGCCGTTACATATTTTACATTAATAAAAAAAATAATAATCAGGAAAGTAAAACATTGTTCCACAGATTAATATACATAATAAAGACAATTCAGTACAAAGTCAAAGACAAAAGTGTGGTGTAAGTGTACAATTGTGATGTGTGTGTGCATTATGTATGTGTGTGTGTATTTTATGAAGCGAGGGTGGGACATGAAGAAAGGTAGGAGAGGAGGAAAGGGTGAGTTGTCATAATAATATAGTATTGGACATACCAAAAATTATACAATTTGGTACATAAAGTATTCATTATAATATTGATGATAGTTGTTTCTTTAATGATTGTAGGCTATTGTTAAAAATATCTGGCTTATGATTAAGGTTATTGTACATATTGCAGCAGCGGTTAATAAAAGTGTTGTTTGCATAGTTTGTTCTTGAGTATTTAGTGTAAAAGAGGAGGTTCTGGCGGTTTTGTCTGGCGGGGCAGTTGAATGGGATTTGTCCTAAGAGATACGGACTATCTATTTGGTTGTTGAGTAATTTATATAGGAAACATTATATCAGTTATACCCCTTCTTTAGTTATTCTAGGGTCTCTGATATTAGCGGTCAGTTGCTTGACTCGTGCTTTGTAGGTAATCCACCATTCGAATCTTAGAAAACATCAATTTTTATGAAAAAATGATAAGGATATCAAATGAAAAAAAAAATATATATATATACCTATATATATATATATATATATATATATATATATATATATATATATATATATATATATATATATATATATATATATATATATATATATATATATATATATATATATATATATATATATATATATATATATATATATATATATATATATATATATATATATATATATATATATATATATATATATATATATATATATATATATATATTTCGAATATTTTTTTTAATTGCATATACGCAAACATTGGTTTTTTTTATTGTCAGGGATCAAATGTTATTTTTAGTGACAAACTTTTAAACATCTCAATAGAGACGAAGTTGGGATATTAGAGAAGAACCAGGAACTCAATGCACCTACAGGGCTTACGAGCATAAATGAAATAAGATTTCTGGCGCAGTTCAGGGGTGATATCTGTGCGAGATACCGTCACCTCATTTATAAGGACTGATGTTTTCATTGATTACAAATAAACCAATTTCTCAATAGATGGCGTTAGAAAAAGGTTTCTTCGTTACTTTATTGATGGCAATAGTAATAATGTCTAATTTTCAGGTGAATTGTTACATATTATTTAAATATATATATATATATATATATATATATATATATATATATATATATATATATATATATATATATATATATATATATATATATATATATATATATATATATATATATATATATATATATATATATATATATATATATATATATATATATATATATATATATATATATATATATATATATATATATATATATATATATATATATATATATATATATATATATATATATATATATATATATATATATATATATATATATATATATATATATATATATATATATATATATATATATATATATATATATATATATATATATATATATATATATATATATATATATATATATATATTACTTTCAAAAATTACATTGATAAGGGAACTCATTAAGAAGGCATAATTGTGAACGTTGCGCAAGCGCATAAAGTGATCACGTAAACCAGCTGATGACAGATCGTAAGCCAGGAACTCAAGTAGTGACTTGATATATATCCCAATATCCCAATAATATCCCATAATCTAAAATATCCCAACTTGTCAATTAAAATATATATTTCGTAACATTTTGTTAAACATAAGTATATTTTTTTTAATTAACATTATTTCTAGAAATAAGATCAATTTAACTGAGCGCTTAGTTGTAAAAGAGTATTATACATAATTTGTTAAACAATAATTTATCGGCACCTGAAAATTAATTATAAAAATATAATATCATTATTAGTCGTTTCAGAATTGTTTTAATTGAAATTGGCTCAATAGAATATGTACCTATTGAATTTCTTTCATTTTTAACTAGTTGCATGTAACACATGAGATCCAACTGTCGATAGCGATAGTATGTATAGTTGAAGAATAAGAATCAAACTATAAAAAATAAATAAACTATAAATCCAAATTATTGAAAAATTTTAACACATGTTGGTATGTATGTCAAGATAAGATAGTATGGAGGTCAGTCCTCTTTACCTACCCTGAATATGAAAATAGCATGATGGTTCTGTATGTATGTTTGGAGATTAAGTATCAAACTATTAAGTCTTCTAACATATTGTGTATAGGCTACTGCCATACAAATTGTATGAAGCGATGTCGTCACTAAATTATTTTTTTATAAAAATTGTTAAAAAAAATTTGAGATGTACTTCTACAATATTAATATTTTTAATGGAAAATTAAATTATATAGTTTGGGTGTTTCGGCATTTTTCAGCGTTCTAGCTTTTATGGTTTCTGAGATATATGGACAAAATAAACCAGAAATTCAAAAGTTGAGAACACCTGATTGAAACAAAAATTCACAATTCTGAGTATAAAAGTTTTTGAAATGTTAGGCTTTGTGAATCTAGCGGATCAAAAGTTATAAGGGGGGGGGGACAGACACACACACACAGACACACAAAATGTTCTACTCCGAATTCTGAGTAAATCCATGTATGGAAACGTATATGCTGCGAAGCCTCTAAGTTGGTGTTTTTAGCATGCAAAAAGTCCACTGCGCCATACACAATGTTCCTTCATACACGCGTCTTGGATTTAAACTGCCTCTTCCTTCAATAGAATTTCATTCTCTTGAACGAATCGACAGTTGGATGAGGCACCGGCTTAGAATAGTGTTCTACACTTTTCTATTATCATCTTTTTCAGGTGTCCCGAAAGAGACGGGTAATCGAAAATACAACAGACAACAATAACGTCTCAAAAAGTTCAGTAATGAGGTTCACCATCCATTCTGAATGTTGTCTTACAACGAGAGACGAGACTAATTTGTAGGGATACACGCATGGATCGTGCGCCCTTTTATAACGTAATGCACACCCGAACTCCTGTTGCTGGTTTACCCGCAATGTTGTATATGTGGAATAGTAAGTTTTCTAATCTCAACAATTTGTGAAGTCGATAAATTTATTATGTATAACATTATTTACGAAGATTTGTATTAATAATATTTTTAACGTCGAGTATATAATATTAGAAATGAAAATGATTTATCTTTTGTAATTATTGTGTAGGTAAATAAATATTTTATCTCGATTACTTGACCAAATACCGATATTGAAATAGTTTAGTAATATAAATAGTATCGCAATCCAAACTGATTAATTGCTATGAATTATTTCATTCCCAGAAGAAAACATCATTTATCTAATTTATCACAATCGCTCTTATTACAAGGTAATCTTCGAGGTATGCTTAAATGAACGTGCTAATGAATCAAATCTGTAATTGACTTATTGAATTTTTATCTGTAGGTATATACATAGATATAGCTAAAGGTACGCATTTTGCTGATCGATTAATTTACTTTGTAATCATTAGCTCAATTCTCGATTCTTTCACGTTGACGTTATTGTAATTAGAGCCTTTTTTCTTGCGGAAGTATCGCCAGATAATTAAAGTCATAATTCTTAAAAGATAAAAGAAATCCCCTTTACGCGTAAAGAATCTTAAACACAATACAAAAAGGGCCAAATATCTATAGGTACAAAAGAAAGAAATTTATTATTTTTATGTCGAAGTATACGAGAGAGTTGGTTTTCACAGATAATGAATTTTCCATTGTATTTTGGCGCCTTTGCTATTGTATTCAAAGGCTATTTTCGATTTTACCTTCGTCTTTCGTTTTCTCAGAACGGACGCCATGCTTGTTCTATAGATTTCACGTTCCCTTTGAACAAAATAGCCGTCAAGTCATGCGTTGCAAAATGTTGATTACCAAATTTCCGCTTTGTATCCAAAGGTTTCCTATCCTATATATTAACCAAAACTTTGCCTAAGTTTTGATAATTTACAATTTATCACCTTACATACATTTAAACTAACATTCATTCGATAGCGCAAAGCATATTTCTTTTGATAGCAATTTACTAGCACACACATTACACACGAATTCTACAATTTGGTTAAATAACATTTCAACATATGCTTTTTAATTAACAGATGATCCTGGCAAGGACCCTGGTCCCTGTTAAGGATCAATTCTAGTTATATTTCTATTGGTTTGAAGGGTTTAGACCCTCGATTGGGTAATATAACTACTTAAAAGTTATATTTGATTGAACCGGCAGATAGAGTTGCGTAAAGTAAAAAGATCAACATAAAACAAATACTTTATGATATGTGTTTTATACGTAGATACCATCACGTCGTGTCCTGTATAGAAGAATTATATAGGTAGGTACCTACGATTTTTACACTCAAGCGTTTACATGTTTTGGAATAAATCGTAAAAGTTTTACGCTACGTCCTACGTAGGCGATTCGAAGCGAACGCGATTGCGAAGCGATGCGGTACGAATACAAGCGAATTCAATGCGATGCGGTGCGACGCGGCGGCTCTGTCCTACGTGTGCGCGAATCGTTCCCTCTGCTGCCAGCTACTGTCATGGATGTACGTATATAAAATACTCAAGAAGTATGTACGGCAGAGAAGTGAAACTAATATTGTGTACTTAGAGAGGCATATTTATGGGGGATATCACAATTCGTATGAAGAATTATGTGATCTTGAATGAATAAATGAGACTGAATTTACATCTTTCCGGGAAACATATCAAAATTTGACATTTGTGCAAGCGAGAGAAAACTTTGTGTGTTTTGAACAACATCCTATTGTAAAATAGCAATAATAAATAAATGTGTTAACTTGTAGTTGTAATAATTCTTTTGTCCCATAATATGGGACGTTCATGGACAGAAATCACAATTTCTATTTTTGACATGTCAAAAAACAATGGCGCCGCTATCAATTCGCGCGAAAATATCAAACGAACTGATCGCGTTCGCTTCGCATCCCGCCGCGCCGCATCGAAACCAAGTCGCGGTCGGTAACGTAGGACACTTCCATAGTTAGGTACCGACTGTTTGTTATTTTCGCGCCGCGCCGCACCGCTTTGCATTCGCTTTGAATCGCCTACGTAGGACGTCGCGTTAGGTAAATTTCGAATAGTAGATACTTATGTAGGTACTTTAAATTAATATTTAGATATCTGAGTCCAATTACCTAGACCTTAATAGTTTCAGAAATTGTATATCATTTTAAACTTGTTTACATTCTTATTATGTTTTTTTTTCTTGAACTTGTTGCACTATGTTCAAAGTTGTGTTGGTGTTTTTATCCCTAAATTTAAAATTCAACTAGGTCCAACTATTATGGACATTGCCCCCGGCTGGAAAACGGTTCTAATTTTTTTGGAACAACATATTTTGTGTGTTGTGAAAAACAAGTTGCGCTCAATTTTCCGCCTCATAAGAAATGCCCGATGCCGGTTTCTGCCTAAAATCGACTTTTTTTTCCTTCCAAAAATGATAAAATTATTATATTTCGAGGGCGATGTTTTCGTTTAATTATACTCCTGGGTTTTTATAAACGTTGTGATTTTTTGTCAGGTATACGATAATTATTGTTAAGAAGGAAACGTTAGCAATTAACGGCTGTACGTATCACACTTTATATTTTTCTCAATGTAGAATCTGTTACCTACAGGCGCCGTAGATGACCAGGGCTGCGTTCAAAATGAACGCAGAGTGCACTCAGTGACGCTCTAAGCCGTTCATAATGACCGGAAACGGAAGCTCGAAAGACACTCTGTGGCGTTCAGATTGAACGTCGAGTGTACGCACCAAACGCTCGGTAAAATTCTCGGGTGAAAAACGCCCTGACAGTTATACATAGTATCTGTGGAATGAAGACTTCTATTTGTTTCTGCGGTATCTATTGTTAGTTGACATAATTTATGATGACAATATGCATTCACAAAGAGGTTATTTATAATAATATCATTCAAAAAATTCCAATAAAAGGTCAGAGATAATTCTCCACTGCCCAATTTTCATCTTTTGATGAAAATATAACCTAAAAAAAGACTTGTATGATAAATGACATTTCAAACTGCCGATGCTGCGTTCAGATTGAAACGCCGCCCGAAAGCGTTTAGTAAGATTGGTGTGAAAAAAATCCATAATCTGCAACTTCAGGTACATCCGACGCCCGACGTCGAGCATTGTATCTGAACACAGCCCTGGACAGAGCATCCTGGCGATTATGTAACGTGGGCCGACCCAGACTAAGACAAAGAAGTAGAAGATTGTAAAATAACGTATTAACTACGTAAATGAATATTTTTTATTTTATAATACTTCTCGGGCAACTAACAGGTACTATGTCAAATATTAATTTACCATGCACCCAATAACAAGTTGCCACATTCTGGAAACTTACGATATGCAATTTAAACGAACCGTTACTGACCAAATGACGGGCGCGTATTACTATGGGACAGAATTCATTCATCGTGCGGGCTTGCAATAGTTACAACAAAAACTCTGGAGGCCTGGATATGTTTGATTATACCCAATAGGTATACAAAAAGCGATTGTTTAAAAATTTACATAATATACAACGATAATTAAATAAATATATTTAACTCATATCTCCACATCCTTCCAACATTTCATTATATTTTCAAAACTTTTTTTTGACTATTTTTGGTAATTTTTCTTGTATTTTTTTAGTAATTTTTATCAAATATTTTTTTACTTTCATTTCATTATTTTTAATAACTTTTATGGTATTTTATTTTTTTCAAAACCATATTATTTTTTTAGTTTTAGGTCATATTTTTTAGAACTTATATATCTACCTACTATTGTGATTTTTTTTTATTTAATTAATTTTCCAGAAAAAATACACACTATCACAAAAGAATTTTAACATAATATATATAACAAATTGGTATTACATTATAAACACTTAAAGTTACATGGAATATATCACCTCACTAGACCTAGGTCTGTTCTGAGGTGATACTATTTTTTATTAATTTTTGTCATGATGTATGATGTATGTAGTGAATATAGTAATAATATTCAGGGAATGTGAAAATCAAGTAGGTACGTATGTATGTAAGTGTAAGTTGTCTCATGTATATCGTTTAAAGCATTGTCATTTTGTTATTTTATGATGTAGGTCAAGTCTTTTTCTGATTCATTTCTTCCTCTATCAATGAGCCACTTGGTCACCAATTTTGCCAAGTTTTTCCCACTTGGGTTATAAACCTATTCATTATAATGTAATGGTGATAAGTATCTTTTTTTTTAGTATGATTTTTAATTTGACTGTATACTGAGCCAAATACATACATACATACATACCATCACGCCATGTCCCTTACGGGGTAAGCAGAGAGAATCGAGCGCCATAATTCTCTATTTAGCCAAATAAATTCAAAAATAAATAAATAGATATTCATCGTATCACATATCCCCAATTAAAAATTGTGTCTCCACCGGATTTTTTTTTCAAATTGAGATACATATTTCAAGAGAAACAAAGCTGAAATATATTTTCAATAAAAATTACATATCGGGAAATCAAATCAGTCAATTTTTATATACCTAATACCATATATTTTTGAAGATTGAGCTATAACTTTACAAAACACTTTTATAATACTTTGGGAAGATTTATATGTACATAAACCCAATTATAGGAATAATTGGTAAACTTTGCGCTAGCGCATGAAATGATCACGTAAACCGCTGTACGTGCCTAATTTGTTATCATGTGCATCTTTAATTTCGTAAAACCATACCCCTTATCGTGGAATGAAATTAAATATGTATCAATTTATAATATAGGTACATTTACAAATCGAATGATTCCACCCCACCGATATTTCACTAAACATTTACACCGCGTTTTATGAACGATGTTAGTGGTTTTTTGATCGGTTTTATAATTGTTGAATTAATAATAATTTGAAGGTAGCGTTTACAAGCAATGAACGCGCGCCATTAATATAGCAACTCGGCAAGATTTGTAGCAATCATGCAATTAACTTTAATACCATAATAAATTTTGTGACAGATGTTATGTCGTGTTGAGGGTGTGGAGAGACTGCGAGGGGTAGTTTTCTCCGGTGCTCCAACACAAGTTAGGTAAGCTTATCACTTACCTAATGGCAATAGATTTGATTGCTTGCACAACAATTTCGATAACACATCTGTTTGTCGGGGGTTAGGTAGGTACTTCCCAATGTAATCACCAATTGGCATTCAAAAAGTACAATCGGCAATGTGACACTTGTGCCGACATTTGTAAACACGAAAGGCACAATAGCGAAATTTTGTGGCTGCAACGAGACGGGACACGGTGGGTGCCTACTACAGATTTGTGCACGTGCGTATATTGTTTGTATAGTGTGGCGTATGTTTGTTTACACTAGTAGACGCATCCTTTGTTTTTCGCCTGTACTATTTAAGTATATCGTATAGAATTATGAAAAAAATATATACCTATATATAATTTTCAATGACATTTTATATATATAGACACGTTATACGAGTTCAAAACGCTCTACAAAAATGGAACAGTAAAACGAATTATTACAATATCAACAAGAAAGAGCACACACGTCAGACTATATGAAGTAAAAAAGAGGTAGTACAATAATAGACACACACTAAAGACATATTTTCTCATTCATTCCAGTGCAATCATATTATAATTATCTCTCACACCAAATAATGACAGTGAAAGATACGAACTAATATTAAGTTATAACTGTGTGAACAAGCGAATACAACAGAATCCCTCTGTATATGTACATACAAGCAAATATAGCTTGACTACTCAATCGTTTACTCTAAATAAAAATAACTATCGAAAAACCCATATATGTAAATATATAAGGTAGTTATTGAATAAAATTTTTATTGTCGTTCCTTCACAATTCTAGTTTATTTTTTTCACTATACAAGATGGCATTTTGACTACGACAATACGTCCGAACACTACAACATCTTGAGTGAAACTAAAGTGCGGTAAGAATTATTTGTGGTATAAACCTGTTAGGTGAATGAGAAGCAATTAGAAAAAAGAAATATAATAAATTCGGTAGTTAAAGAAGCAACCACCATTTTGACGATGCTCGGCATTGACCGATACCTACCAATGAATGGAATTAGAATTTTCGAACTTAAAACCATTTTTTAACCAAATAAATATTATTGGATAAAAAAATCACATTAAAACATGTTTTACATCATATTTTGAAAACATATAGTGATTTTTTTCTTTCATTGATAGTTTTAGAAAAATCACAGTACATATACATAGGTGTTCAAAATGACACTGGATCTCAAAGGGTTACATATTGATGAATATCTAACGTATCTATTATTTTTATATATCATTGATAATTTAACGTCAAAAAAAATATAATACTTGATTTTTTAAAGAAAAAATCAAGTGTTATATTTTTTTATTTGTTTGTATGTAATCTATATTGTGTAAATGATTTTTCATCTTTATAATATTAAATGTAAATTTTGTATGTAAAAGATATGGTTTTTGTAGCATTGTATCCCTCTGCTTGCAGACTGGAATAAAATTTTTATTATTATTCTTCTTCTTTTGGTGTCATGTCAGGTCCCCCCAACGTTGACTATCACCCGAGAGAAAGCGTCCTTGTTCTGGGCAGCCCGAAACAGCTCTCCAACACTTCTTATGCCCGTCCAGTCGCGTATATTGTGTCATGTCAGGTCCCCCCAACGTTGACTATCACCCGAGAGAAAGCGTCCTTGTCCTGGGCAGCCCGAAACAGCTCTCCAACACTTCTTATGTCCGTCCAGTCGCGTATATTGTGTCATGTCAGGTCCCCCCAACGTTGACTATCACCCGAGAGAAAGCGTCCTTGTCCTGGGCAGCCCGAAACAGCTCTCCAACACTTCTTATGTCCGGCCAGTCGCGTATATTGCGGAGCCAGGAAATTTGTCTCCTTCTAACACCTCTTCGACCCTCTATCTCTTATTTATTTATTTTTATTTTATTTATTTTATTTATTGTAAACAGCTTTGTACATACATATTACAATTCAAATGAGCCAATTATTGACAAACATAATTTCAAATTATAATAACGCTGAAAGGGTACATAAATGAATAAATTGTTTGAAACCGACTCGCCAATGCAGATCCCGTGCAATACGTGAATCAACCTTCACAAATATACGCAAATAATTTCAGTATTTCGATATTATGATTAATAATTTCAGTATTATTATTATTTAAGTAAATTTTAAACAAAATACTCCCAAAAAATAGGTATACTAATTTGTGTTGCAATACACTTTATTTTGTATTTTTTTACAGAATTAAAAAAAACTACTTTGCAAAATGAAGACACAAAAAAAATAATTCAATATTAGCGCACAATTGACATTATGTACCTTTTTTTTATTATCATTATTAGGCAATTCACACAATATTGTATGATTTGTGCCATAATTGTATTCACAGAATACTCAAACTTAAATATAAACAAGACATACACTATGAACAGTATCAAATAAAAGAAAGACACAACACTAAAAATAAACATAAAATATCAAAAAGTATATTACAGAAGGATATTATTTTTAACAATAAATTTTATTAGCTTACGATACACATTATTTTTTTTGAGAGCTAGGAGGTGAGCAACATAAAAAGGTCTAGAGATTTCACTAAATTCGTTGTAAAGATTACCAGAAAAAATTAAAGATTATGTACACTTTGTATGGGGAATTTCGAAACAAAAATATTTTTTTTGTACGTTTTTTAAGATTACTCAAATTTCTAAATGGGATTGCCAGGTCAATGCGTAAAGAGTAAATTCAAGCGTCCTATTTATACATATTATTATTATTAATAAAATATTTTGACTGCTGTGTATTTTAATATCTCCGAGATATTTTTATTTTCATGCCGACGGATGGCAAAGAAAATTCTAATAGCTGACATTGTATGAGCGAGCTGTGTAACGTCTGTCTGGAAATCTACAACAGAAAAATATATGTCAAAACATACGAGATACGTTAATCTGAATAGCGCAAGGGAAGTAAAAGGAAACAATATGTATGTCTGTTGGTATTCGTCAGCCATGTTATTTTTGTTAGTACCAATGTGGTGGTTTGTTGATGGAGTAAGACAAATATAAATGGATGTCAAATATTCCTCTTTATAACAAAATATTGGTTGGTACCTACCGCAACACATTTATATTGTATGTATATTCTTTTATTTCAAAACAAACTAAACATATCCAACATTCTCCTGACATACATATTATTTGCATACCTTGGAACAATAAAACGAGTGGGTTGTGACCAACACAAAACTCTCATTATCGATTGGGGCCACATCAGCCGAAAAGATCGTCTTGTAAAAATTAATCATAGTTTGTGGAGTGATTCTCTTTTACAAGAGCTCAATATGGATTGTACAATATAATATCATAAATATAATAAAAGCATTACGGATTCAATACAATAAAAATCTTATATATATTGCTCTCAACATAACAGGGCGAATTCACTCCACTTGATTGATTTCCACTTAAAAGACATACTCTTCGTATTTCTTTGATGTATCCAATCATCTCAAAACGAGTGGGTTATGGCCAATGTCATACTTACTACCAAGTCCCACCACAAAGTATTTTAATTTTGTATAGAAGAATTTCAGCATTTTAATTAAATGAATTTGTTAAATTATTTTTGATTTAAATATTTTTCAATGCCATTTTATGAAAGTGATGTATTACTATAGCAATTTGAAAATAAAAAAATCAAGTTTGAAGTTTCCTAAGTTTGGGATCACTTTGAAATATTTGTTAGTTAAAAGAAAATGAGTAGCACTGATCTGGGGGGCAAGTCTGGTTCGACCGGCGAAATCAAAACCCCAGTGATTACCTATATCATGGATATAATTATTGTATGGAGTTCTTTGTAATCTAAAGATATTGTAGAGCTCCATATAATAATTACTTACTTTCCGCGTCCGGAACACCATCAAATTAGAAACCTCCAGTGCTCGGCCACCCGTATATAATAATTATATCCATGATATGAGTAATCATGGTGGTTTTGATTTCGCCGATTGAACCAGACTTGCCCCCCAGATGTTCTTCAAAATCAAATGTGATCCAAGCGAGTACTAGATATACAAATTTACAAAAATTGAAAATAATCGAATGAGTACTTTAGTCTAGAATCAATAAAATAGAAGAAACACGCCGTATATAGTACATACACAGCACACTCATATACATAGATACATACATTGTGATGAAAATTTCAGAATACAATTTCAGCATGATAATAGTTGATAATCTGCAGTAAAAAAATAACCATAAAAAATGCGAATTTATAACTCCCCACTATATCCCATTGGGGTAGTGAGGAGTAATATTGTATATCAAATGTGTCTAGCTTAACCTATTAGCATACATATACAATTTTATATATCAATTACATTTATTATAACGTAATATATTTCGATACCATTTATACGAAATATATTAATAAAAAATACATTTGCCCTTGTTACAAGTGTATTAAGTAATATATTCCTCAAGTTAAAGGGGCAAATAAACCTTAACACCTTTTTCTTCTTCGTCAGCCCTCTTTCGTCCAGTAATGGACATAGGCCTCCCCCTGAGACCTCGTCAGCTCCCTATCCTGGGCAGACCGCATCCATCCGCCTCCAGCTACTCTTCTGACATCGTCAGACCACCTGGTTAGAGGCCTTCCAACACTTCTCTTTCCCGTTCTAGGTCGCCATTCCAGCACTTTTTTAGTCCATCTGGAGTCCGTGGTTCGGGCGATATGCCCTGCCCAGCTCCACTTCTGGTTCGCAACCTTTAATACACCTTAATGTGATATAATTTTTCTCAATATTTTAAACAGTGTGTTTGTGAAATAATATTGTCACTCAATTTTAAAATATGCCATGAATTCCCCTAAAACATATATGTAACAATATTTTATGTCATTTTTTAAAATTACTCCATAAATATATGTCGTAGAGAAATAAATATTTTATATACTTAAAGAGTGTATAAAATCAAAGTAAATAAACGATTCAGTTTTTTCATTTGTCAGGTTTGTTCAAAAATTAAAAAAATCAATAAATGTTGGGTTTCCGATAATTTAAATCACGTATAAAAACTTTTTAACGCAAGCGATACTTACCCTTAGTAACACGTTTCTTCATTCTGCATTAGGCGGTTTTAATAAATACATATCATGTTTTGGCGTTATATGCTCTCTTAAACATACATAAATGTTTGTGTTTTGTAAACGAAATTGATCAAAGCGAGATTTGAACCAGCGTCGTTTGGCTTACTAATATACCGCCCCATCTCAATTATGTATTACCTATTTATATTTTAATAATTAACTAGTAAAACCCGGCAGACGTTGTCCTGCCTGTTTAATTATTTACCTTAAAATGGTTGATCGGTATTTTTCCTTTTTGTTACTCAACATTCTTATCTAGATTCGCTTATTATAATTCCGTATTTTTTCCCTTCCATCTCTACAGTCCCTTCTGTCCTTATTCATTCACTCATTTATAATTTTATTTCATTATTCAAACAAATATAGGTACTTGAACTTTAGCATTATACCAGTTTTATATAATATACCATTATATATATATATATAGGTATATAGGATTTTTTAAGTATTTTTTTTAATCAATATATTTATTTATTCACTTATTTATTTCTTTATTCATTTATTTACTTATTCGATCATTGATTTATTTATTTTTAGTGTCAAATCAACACCATTTTTTATTTTTAAATTTTTTTTTTGTGAGATATCGAATAAATTAATATGCATAAACCTTCTCCGGGATGAGCTGAATAGATTCCCAAAGTATCATCGCAATCAGATGGTTGGTTTGGGAGTCCATCGTGAACATACCAGCAAACAAACAAACAAATATACGTACATCCATTTTTATATATATATATATATATATATATATATATATATATATATATATATATATATATATATATATATATATATATATATATATATATATATATATATATATATATATATATATATATATATATATATATATATATATATATATATATATATATATATATATATATATATATATATATATATATATATATATATATATATATATATATATATATATATATATATATATATATATATATATATATATATATATATATATATATATCGACGGTGGAAAGGCTATTTGACTAACGTGCAGTTAATCAACTTTACAGTAGAGCGATTTAAAGTTTAAATTTTTTGAAAAAAAATCATAACAATTAAACGAATTAATATATTTTAAACTTGTTTTCTACAAGTTTTAGAAGATTTTTTATGTTATTTATTGAAACATTCTATTTAGTTAAAAGCCCTGCGAGATAAGTGGTCTGTTAGTCAAATTGTTTTCTGAGACAGTCAGGTAAAACGACTAACATCATACATCTGTATATTTTCCCGTAGGTCTAATTGACTAACGTGCATTTTTACCCAATAAATTGTCTAGTAAAATGATTAACATCCTAATTTTATATGTTTTTAATAGGTCTTTTTGATTAACGTGCATTTTTATCCGACAAAACGTCCAGTAAAAAGAAGTTAAGGTAACTTAAGAGTAAAATTGCATCGGGTATAACACCTTACTTCATGAATCACTAACATTAAATATTCAAGTAAAACATCTAATGAGGCATGTTTTATATCAATAAAACGATGAAAACATGATGTAATAGTGATCATAAACGTGGCACAAAAATTTTTTGAAGGGGCTACTTATTTTAATATATAGGAAATTATAGGAAAATATAATCATTTAACTATAAAAAATATATTAAAACAAAAAGTCAAAATTGTAAATATCATTAAACCTTATTGTCTATTGAAAAATAAAAATATGACCTATTGAGAAAAATATCAGTATGTAATAAAATTAATAATAAATTAAATCATTCAATCTTAAATTTATCAACTATAATATATATTATATAATATGTATCATCAAAATTTTAACAATATTTTGATGTTGTGTAGTGATGAAAACACCATAGCTATAGGTATAGGGTTTTAGCACTAGGTAGGTAGGTACCTATGTATGTATAATATTAATTTGTAGGGTTTTTGGACCATAATAATAATAACAGCGCTTCATGTATAGTAAATAGGTAAGCACTTGCGATATATAATAATAACGTGACAATAAAATTCTGGTTGCTTTGCTTGACCAAAACAAAAAGGAAAGGAAGTGTTATGAATGAAAGACACGATGGAAGAATGGAACTATGGTCGGGCCTAAGAGAAGATGATTTTTCATGCGAGGGAGTAGGGGCGATATTAGATGAGCGAATGGTAGAGTGTATGAAAAAATATATGTTTGTAAGCTCAAGACTCATGTGGACCAGATTTAAGATGAGAATCACAGGTGTGTTTCTGTTTATAGGATATGAGCCTGTAAACTCTAGCTTGGAGAATGCAAAAGATGAGTTTTGGGCAAGTTTTATAGAGGAAATGAACAGGAAAATAGAAAATGAAAAGTTGATTCTGGCAGGCGATTTGAATGGCTGGGTAGGCATCTGGAGAAAAGATTTCGAATCAACTCTCGGACCTTACGGCGAAAGCCGATAAAGTGAATGATAACGGCAAAAGACTGTTTGTGTGAAAATGGACCTCTTTGTATCAAACACAATTTTTGATCACAAAATAATTCATATGTATGCATGGGAAATAGAAAATGAAAGATTTTGTATGTGTGGACATTGCTCTGAGAAAAACGACTGTTGATACGAGGGTGCCGAGCTAGAGACAGACTATTTTTTGGTTGTCACAAAAATATGCCTGTTTACGGGTTGGCGCTCTAGAACTAATCGTGGCAGTCTACCACCGCGTTTCAAAATAGAGAGGCTGTAAGAGGAAAGTATCAGACAAGAATTTGCAAGAAGAATTGAGTGCGCCTTAAGTCCCCACACAGTGACAGAGATGAATATAAGTGGCACATGGAGTATACTTAAAAACAATGTATTCAACATGGCTAAAAATGTGTATGGCAAAGCAAAAAGAGGTAGAATAAAAAGGGATGCTTGGTGGAATGAATGAGTAAAGAAAGTAGTGGAAGAAAAACGAAATGCGTGGAAGAAATGGTTGTCATGTAAAGGATCTGGATGCGAGAAGGAAGAAAGAGCTAAAAATATATGTACAGAGTGCAAGAGGAAAAAAAAACAGTTAAAGAAGAAAAAAATGCACTGACAGAAAAAGAAAGCATGAAAATTGTGATTATTTTTTCTGGAAACACAAAAATGTTCTGGAAAAGAGTAAATCGACGAAAACAAGGAGTTATGCGAAGTCCGAAATGTATAAAAGATAAAGATGGTTGTATGGTTATAGACGAAGAAAAAGTCAAGGAAAGATGGATGGAATACTTTGAAGAGTTGTAAGAAAGCACACAGTGCGAAATTCTGATGAGATGAACAATAGGATACCATGAAATGAATGTGAGAATGAAAGCGAGAAAATTTCAATAAAGATGTCAGAGAAGCAGTAACGCATGCACATACAGGAAAGGCCTCGGGATTTGACTGTATACCAACCGAATTTATCAAATATGGTGCTGAAAAGACGATGGAGTGGTGTCATTGCCTCTTCAAAAAATAAATTAATAAATGTTGGGAGACAAGACGTACCCCGTCAGATTGGAGAAACGTAGTGAATGTGCCCCTTTTTAAGAAAGGGTGCCCCTTTTTAAAAAAACTACCGGGCTAAAAGTCTGCTGAGTTCGGTTGGAAAATTGTATGCTAGGATACTGGACCAAAAGTTGAGGTTACAACAAATGAGGTATGGGATGCACAAGTAGTGAATGTTGGAGGTAGAGGTTACATCGACCAAATCTTTTCCTTTCGAAAGACGACTGAAAAGGTTCTGGCAAAAAACCAGAAACTTTTCTGTGCTTTCGTAGACCTGGATAAGGCCTACGAGTCCGTGAAAAGCTTTGGAATGTGCTATCAGTGTATGGAGCGGGAGGCAGGTTAATTAGGACAATATCATCTCTCTACGAAGAAAGCCAAGCCTTTGTGAGGATTGAAAACTCTCTTACAGGATGGTTATCCATTAATAAGGGAGTGAAGCAAGGGTGCGTATTATCACCGTGGCTCTTTAATTTATACATACTTTGACTTCTGTGAAAGAGCACTTAAGAATGAGAACATTGGGTTGAAACTGGAAGATGTTACTCTATGTGATCTAATGTTAAAATAGTAATCGATGGATGCATGAAAAATGGACTGAGAATGAATGCAACTAAATCTATAATGATGGTATTTGAGAAGGACAAAAGACGAACAAAATGCGAGATACGAGTGGAGAATGTACAATTAGAACAAGTCGATGAATATTTATACTTAGGAAGCATGTTTCAGCATGATGGAAGACTGGAAAAAGACATTGAAAGGAGAGTAACAGCAGGGAATAGAGTGAAGAGTAAAGAAATATCGTAAGTAAGATGAAAATAAATGTCCTAAGGTATTGTGGCCACATAGAAAGAGTAATGACAGTCTGACAAAAAAGTATATAAGGCTGATAAAAGAGGAACGAAAAGTAGAAGTCGGCCAAGGAAAATTTGGCACGATCACATAAATGGAATTTTGAAAGATGGAGACGTAAGAACTAAGAATAACATAAGAACGTGTATGAGAATACGCATGATCGTGAACGAAGCGAAAATATATGTCAAGAGAGAGGAGTCTGGCGTTCGGTTCTCTCTGCCTACCCCAAATAGGGAAAGGGTGTGATGGTATGGAATAGATTAGCATGACGCGCTCCTCTTATCACGGTTGTGCATAGACTAACGTCACAACGAGACAGTGCCGTTGTTTATAGCATTTAAGTAACGACAATTTGCTCCCTTAAATTTACAGCTAACAAACCACTTCTGTACTTTTGGTATTTATTTTATTTGATTAACAGACAATCATAATAAAAATATGATTGCAGTAAAATGATTAACACGTTGAAAATTATTAAAGATGTGTGAAGCAAATTGTCTAACGTGCCGAAAGTAGTAAAAATGAAATGGGTTTATTTGACTAAAACGCCATTGGCTTATTTTTTCTAGTGAGTATAAAATACTAACACGCCGAATGTAGTATAAATGAAGTGGGTTTTATTGACTAACCATCAGTGACATACTATTTTCGAGTAAGGATTAAAGGCTAACGTGCCGTAAAAAAAATTATATAATCGAGAAAAAACTCTAAACAGATATATCGAAAAATTATCAATCAAGAATAAAATCTAATAAGCTCAGATTGTTGAAATCATAAAAAGGCAAGGTGCCTAAAATCAAAATATCATTTCTCAACTCATAGCTAACTGAAGTTTAAAAAAAAAACACAGTATTTTGTGTCGTTTTAGCCATAGTATCTTTTTATATCTTCTTAAACTGTAAGCATTTTAAAATGACTAATACGCCAAAAAAGTTATTTGATCGTCGTGAAACCAAAACCATTCGACGCAGAAAAAAAAGACGATTCCAACGGTGTATATAACTCAATATCGCCAAAATTGGCGTGTTAGTCAATTAGCCTTTCCACCGTCGATATATATATATATATATATATATATATATATATATATATATATATATATATATATATATATATATATATATATATATATATATATATATATATATATATATATATATATATATATATATATATATATATATATATATATATATATATATATATATATATATATATATATATATATATATATATATATATATATATATATATATATATATATATATATATATATATATATATATATATATATATATATATATATATATATATATATATATATATATATATATATATATATATATATATATATATATATATAGATAAACAAAATTTACGAGTATAATATGTTTGGAGACAGTGTTTAAAATTGAGTACATGACCAAGTTGTCGGTAGGTGACACTTGTCACACAAGAAGTGAGAACTTCCCATCCTCATCGACTGTGTAACTAAAACTAAATAGTTGTGCCCTTGCCTGGAACTAAATGGCAGCGAAGCAACACATCAAACAACGGCATGCGTGGTGAACTATTGCGACAACTGCGGTTGTTTTTCCAATTAGGTGTTGCTCCCAAACACGATGTGTAGTTAGTTACCTCTACACCTCCACCTACATACATATATACACACATACGAGTTTAATAATATGTGCTTCAACAAAGAGCGAATGTGGGTGCCTGTACACATTATGTAGAACGCACACGCTTTTCACGTTTGTACCACCCCGTACGGGACGACAATAGGCTAAAAGCGCCAATCTATCCGAGCATTTCAATGTGACCAATTCAGCCGTTGAGCGTTTAAAAATGACAAATTCTACCGCTGATCGTTTAAAATTAGCATAAAAAAATTATCGCAATGGTGACGAAGTTAAAATATTACAGGTGAACCGGGAAATCAAGACACCTACATCAACCTGTCTTCGGCTGATTTGCGTGATTTCTTAAAGCGTTTGCGCAACGTTCACCAATTATGGTTTTTATTGAGTTCCCCCATCAATCCAATTTTTGAAAAATCTATCTATGTATGTTACTCATCAACATCTGCTCGCTTGAAAATAAGCTGAGAACAGTATCACGAATATTTTTTTTATATCGCCACCTATGGATAAATTAGTTCGGAAACAGCAACGATGCTTATTTAAGAGATGACAATGCTATCGCATAATATATCGATTCTTATTAGATTTTTAAATGTGATTTTTATAACAATGTTTTATTTTACTCTGGTAGGAAGAAATTGCCGTTTGGCAACAAGGCCTACAGTGTAAATTTTATATGTAAACGATGTTACAAATCAAATATAAATTAGCTACAAATAATGATAGTAGGCAAGTCTTTTTCTATTCCCAGTAAATTACTCAATTCATTACATTTTGTTGTCATATTGAAGGCATTGGGTAGGAAAAATACTCATTTTAATATTTTTATTGACAAAAACATCTCAATAGAGACGAAGTTGGGATATCATAGAATAACCAGGAACCAGGACCTGTCATGGGCTGGCTTACGTGATCACTTTATGCGCTTGCGCAAAGTTCACCAATTATGTCTTTATTGAGTTCCCTTATCAATGAAATTTTTGAAAGTTCTATATATTTGAATAATGTGTAAACATTTCACCTGAATAATAAGAAATTATACTATTGCCATCTATGAGGTAACGAAGAATCCATTTTTTGTAACGCCAGCTATTGAGAAATTAGTTTATTTGTAAACAATAAACTAATTATTTATTTTTTTATTTGTTATTGTCAATATAAATTTCATTTGACTCCCGACAGGGGAAAAAATACAATGTTTGCGTACCTATATGCAATAAAAAACGAGTGGGTTGTGGCCAACGCTAAACTCCTCATTAACAAGTCATTCTATAAAGTATTCAAATTTTGTATGGAAAATTTCCAACATTTTCATGAAATGAGTTTGTTAAATTATTTTTTATTTAAATATTTTATTATGAAAACTTGATAACTCTTCAATGCCATTTTATGAAAGTGATGTGCCTTTTTACGAATTTGAAAACAAAAATTTCAAATTTTAAGTTTACTGAGCTTGGGGTCACTTTGAAATATTTGACAGTTAAAAAAATTGAGAAGCACTATTCATATACCGTTCAAAATCTAATGGGATCTAATCGAGTATAAGTTATACATATTTGCAAAATTTGAATAGAATCGAATGAGTACTTTAGTCTATAATCGATAAAGTAAAAAAATTAACACGCCGTACATAGCACACACACACACACAGATACATTGTGATGAAACTTTCAGAATACAATCTCAGCATGATACTAGTTGATAATCTGCAAAAAAAAATACCCTTAAAAATTGCGAAATCATAACTCCCCACTATATCACCTTGTGTTAGTGAGGAGTAAAAATATTCGACTCATTATAATGGTATTTTTAACACACTTACCTACAAATCTTAAACAGTATGCACGTCTTTATACCCTTTTATAAATAAACTTAAAAAATCCTTTGTCGTATCAATTTTTAACGATTTGTTTTTATAATTATTTCTACTGCCTCCGGATTTTGTATCGTGAAAGTTTTAGCTCGAGGCTGTCTGCGAAACGAGCCAAGTCGGGGTCCGCCCCTGTGCACGCATAGAACCACAGTTTGTTGGAGCAAGCAAGTAAGTTGAAGCAAGTTGGTAGGTAAGTGAGCAGGAGAGGTAGCTTGTGCACTGGGCAGCTGTGCGATCGCTCGGGGCATCGGCATATTAAAATAAAAAAACACAGTAACAATTGAGAGAGAGAAAGAGGAGGAAAATGGAATACATTTTTCGCTTTTTCCATTCGTCGGTGCTCAGAACATTTTACTTCACTCAATCCATGTTTTTGGTTATTCTATTTCGTTTTTTCTCCTTTTATACGGTAGGTATATATATACTTAGGTTTTTAGGGTTGATCATTATATTCGCTACATTCAAACCACTCTTATTATATAATGTTATCCATTGTGTACTACGGCATTATAACTTTTTTTATATAAAAATAATATTTAAAAGGTATCGATAAATTATTTATCGATAAAACGTAATATGATATATTTATATTAAAATAAAAACAATATCTTAAGTGTTTATATTTTAGCTATGTTAGTTTTTAATTTTTACTTCTAAGGTTGCTTTGGATTATTAAAAACTAAATATTTTATAGATTTAAAAATAAAACCACAGCATAATATATACATAGCTCGGCGTATGGTGTAAAAAGTTTATTGTAGTAAGTTGACGTTGAAAAAAGAATTCCTAAAACATGTTTTAATAACTGACTTTTTTGCCTGTTAATTAACATAAATTTATTTGTTAGTATGCTCTTAATTGTTTTTACTCCTCACTAACCCAAAGGAGGATAGTGTGGAGTTATGATTTCGCATTTTTTAAGGCTATTTTTTTATTGCAGATTAACTAGTATCATACTGAAATTGTATTCTAAAACAATTCGTTTTGTGCTACGAAATATTTTGTGCGCTTAACCAAACAGTACAGTCATAAAAAGATTTACCTTAACTACTGATAACAAAGGTTTGGCTAAAACGCAGGTAGCCATGTGTTATGTGCTGTGTGCTATGTACTTATTCGATTTTATTCAAATTTTGCAAATTTGTATACTAATACTCACACAGAACCCCATTAGATTTTGAAGGATATCTGAATAGTTTTTCTCAAATTTTTATGTGTCAAATATTTCAAAGTGACCTCAAGCTCAGGAAACTATTAAGTTTTCATAATAAAATATTTAAATAAAAAGTAATTAAACAAACTGATTTCATGAAAATGCTGAATATTTCCATGCAAAATTTGAATACCTTATAGAATCACTTGATAGTGAGGAGTTTAGCGTTGACGACAATGGCCAAAATTCACCTAAGACAACGAAAAAAACAATTGTAATTATACTAATATTTCTAAACAGTAGGTAGGTACATCAGGTACGACCTGTAATGTATAATCATCCCGATAGTATCTCAACGTATGTATGTATTATTGACAACGGCACATTAATCAAATAATATTTTACAACAATTTCAAATTACCATACGATACTCTTGTCAAATGTGACTTGGGTCGAAACTTAGATTTTCGACAGCGGTTAAGTGACATTCTGAAATGATGTATGACCAAGACATCTTTGAATGTTGCCGGTCCAGCATATTTAATGTCTTTAAATATTTAACTAAAATTCAAAATATATTCTACAGATATATTTTATAGTTAATGTAAAAACAAAATTATGTATATTATTTAACAAAGCAAGGAACGAAAATTATATCGAAAAATTTGAGAACAAGAAACGAATATATTTCTTAGTGCATTTTAAATATTTTTTTACTCCTCACTAACCTAAGGGGATATAGTGGGGGTAAAAATACTAAGTCCTAGGTACCTAAATACTAACTCCTAACCTCACTGGAGTATTTAGTATTCTTAAGTTAGCAATTGCGTTGCAGAGACATCACTAACTAAATACTACGCCAAACTTAAGGTCGATGGCGTAGAATTTCACATCACAAATATTTAATTAATTTCTTTGTCCTACGAGGACATTATTGAGACTATGACCCGAATGCAGAGTCCTAGGTACCTAAATACTAACTCCTAACCTCACTGGAGAATTAAGTATTCTTAGGTTAGCAATTGCGTTGCAGAGACATTCCTAACTAAATACTAAATACTACGCCAAACTTAAGGTCGATGGCGTAGAATTTCACATTATTATGTATGAAGAAAAGAGATAGTAAGCTTTCTATGGGCTTAGAAAGCTATCTATCTCTTTTCTGACGTTTGACGTTTTAAAGGTTTTTTTGCTATAACAACACAAACATATGTAACCAACTTCACACTTCACACTGACAGCTCGATGTCACGATTTTTTTTAAATCCACCGAATTTTCGGCATCTCTTATGGATCGTTGAATACTCTGTTTGGTATTTGATTTGGCAAAATTACCAAATACATATTCAACGAAGCCGATAAAATCATCATCCAACGAAAAAATCTCGTATTTTAGTATTAAACCACTCGTAAGGTTCCTCGCTATCAACCTTACTTTTTGACAATTCGCAAATGTTAGTTTACGCCGATGCACATGCGCTAAGTATTTAGATATGTCTCTGGAATGCAATTCTCACATGTTTTCGCAATTTTTATGGCTATTTTTTTTATTGCAGATTATCAACTAGTATCATGCTGAGATTGAATTCTGAAAGTTTCATCACAATGTATCTGTGTGTGTGTATGCTGTGTATTATGTGCTGTTTGCAATGTACAGTGTGTATATTTTACTTTTTCGATTATAGACTAAAGTAATCATTCGATTCTTTTCAAATTTATATATCTAATATTCACTAAGACCCAATTAGATTTTGAAGGATATCTGATCAGTGCTTCAGACTCATTGGTGGCCATGGCTCGAGTGGGCTATAGGCCCATTGAAGAAGATAAGTTGTTCTCATTTTTATTAACTGTCAAATATTTCAAAGTGACCCCAAGCACAGGAAACTTATGATTTGTAATTTTATTTTCAAATTGGTAAAAAGGCACATCATTTTCATAATATTGCATTGAAGAAATACCAAGTTTTCACAATAAAGAAATATTGAACAAACTCTTTTCATAAAAATGTTGAAAATTTTCTATACAAAATTTGAATACCTTGTGGAGTGACTCGGTAGTGAAGGGTACAGCGTTGGCCACAACCAATTCGTTTTAATAATATATAAATATATATAGTAATTACTGAAAATTCTTTATAGAGTAACTGAAGCTTATAAGTTTCAATATGCAGTGTGTTTAAGTAATTTGAAAAATATAAATTATGAAGGTGAGACAAACATGTCTTTATTCAATGAGTCTGACTGCTGAATCTAGAGACACAGTTTTTAATTTATTGTGTTTTCAGTCTGTATCTATCTGTGAGACGATTAATATCGCAAGTCTCCATAATGTGGCAAATTCTTATTGGGTGCGTGTTAGATAATTTATTTAGCGTTTGGCCGCATATATCACAAATAGAGTAAACATTTAAAATTTGCTATTCTTAAGGTAAGTTAATTTTGCGCAGGGTTAAGTTTCCTGCTTGTCATTATATGGATTTCCAGGTTCTTGATGTAATTTATTGCATCAAGAACCATAAATATTATTTAACACACACCTATATAAAATAAAATAAAAAATGACTCTAATGAATGAATTTTAAAAACATTGGCAACAAATACTATTTCTAGCAAGAGGAATTAAGTTGCACTTTTTTATAATTATTTATATACAATAGGTAGCTGGAAATGAGCGGTCGCAAATGAATTTACTGTGGAGTGATATTTTAGAGTTATAAAATTATGAAATAATCAAAGAAAAAGGTTGTATAGATTCTAATAATGGAATTATTAATGGAGTTTTTAAAAATTGAAAAATGTAATCAAAGGGATTTACACAGAGAGAGTAAGACGAAGGGGGGGGGGGTCAGAGCGAGAGAGAGAGATGTGCCCGGGGCACAGTTTAATTCTGGTACCGTTCCTGTTGCACAGCATCCCTTTCATGGCTGCTGATTCATAATTCGTTTAAATTTTTTATGACCAAGCTCAGTGGGGTCGGGACGCAATCCAAACATAGGGGGAGGTCTCATACGCATACTCTAATAATAATAACGCAATTTGTTATACTTCGTCGACGAACGCTGATGTTTATTTATTACATCTGTCTCCAGGCAACTGTGTTGCATTGCTACTATTTATATATTATGTATGTAGAGACATTATACCTACTGGACATTATAATATAGGAGTACCTACATACATAAATATAGGTAATCTAATAAAAAAATTCTCAATATCTTCTGCACTTCTGTAGCCTATTTACTCCTCACTACCACAAGGGGATATAGTGGTGTGTTATTGTTAAGTATGTAATTAACAAGTCCAGAATACTATTCAAGTTGACTTTATTTACATACAATAAACTAAATACATCCCTTTATTTCCCGATTCCTGTAGTGAGACATATCTCCTCTCCTTTTTTCCCTTCCCTCCCACAGTGTTGTAACAGGTTTCATCTAAGATTTTTTAATTGTCATTGATGTACATATTTTTATTCCTCTTACTTTCATGTGTTTAAATGTAATTTGTTTATAGTTTTATATAGATTTTCTTTTATTTTATACATGTACCTACCATTTTCACTCATAACTGTTACAGATGGTTGTCTGGAAGAAATTGCCACTAGGCAATAAGTCCGCCATTTGTACTAGCAAATAAGTAATGTACAATAAAATGTTTTAAATTTAATTAAATAAAATTACAAATATACAGTTTCTCAAAATATCAGCACGCAATATAACAAAACAATAATTACACGATGTACGGTGTTTACTCTGACGGCCTAAGGCAAAGAATGGCCGCCGCTCATTCCGCATTCGGGAATCTCCGTCGACACGAAGATATATCACAGTTATGTAGTAATCATGTTATTTGTTATTTACGAAATATTCTATATATATTTAATACCAGGTGTTAATGTAGATATACCTAATAGTGAAAATCAATTATAAATTATTTACAGCTTTTATTCACAATAATTAAATAAACAATATTACACAAGATGAGTTAACTGTCGCGTGAGAGTTTTCAAAAGACACTGCTCGTCTTCGTTGGTTATCCAGTATTTATAGGCTCTCGTTTTCTAGAATATTTTGTTTTCTTAGTAATCGTTCCATGTTTCAAATTATAAATATTCCGCCACAGTTATAAATAAAATCGCAAGTTTTAAGGTTATTTTTTTTTATTCCAAGTTATCAAATAGTATCATGCTTAGATTGTATTCTGAAAGTTTCATCACAATGTATCTGTGTGTGTGTGCTATGTACTATGTGATATATACGGCGTTTTATTGTACTTTGTCGGTTATAGACTTTTAAGTACCTAGTCATTCGATTCTTTTCAAATTTTGCAAATCTAATACTCGTTAAGACCAAATTAGATTTTGAAGGATATCTGATCATTTTTTTAACTATCAAGTATTTCAAAGTGACCTCAAACTCAGGAAAATTAAAAATTGCTTTTTGTATTATCACTTTCATAAAATGGCATTGTTAAATCACCAAGTGTTCATATGTAGAAAATTTTCCATACAAAAATTTGAATTCATTGTAACGAGATTTGGTAGTGAGGAGTATACCATTGGCACAGAACCCACTCGTTTTAACATGACTACGTATAGGGGACATAAGCTATTCGGATTTGAATCCATAATATTCTTCCAAAATGGATCGGTGGGGAGGGTTTGCAATCTGCTCAGCAAAATATTAATTAATATTAATTCTTAAAAAGACCCGGGTTGTAAGAAGGTGGAAACACAGAATTCGGAAGATGGTTCCACAACCGGGCTGCTCTGTTAATAAAAGAGTTAGATAAACGACTGTTTCGTGTGTATCGAAGGTACATAATGTTTATATCTGTTCGTTTGTATATAGTGAGTCTAGAGTTTGGTTTAAGCCAACGACATGTGTCTGTGGAGATCAGCAGACCACCGCACATCTGTGCAGCTGCCCCTCAAGTCCAGTCGACTGCACTATGCACGATCTTATGGTGGGCAATGATTGCGCTATTGACGTCGCTAGGCACTGGCAGAAGTTTATTTAAATGTGTTGCTAAAACGAGAGAAGATGAAGAGAGGTTGGTTCGGAAAGATTATTGTTACAGTTATCACCACAGGTACCCAAATGTGCCTGTCTGCGGCATGGTATATTATAATTCTGAGATATGTAATTGTATTTAATTGCATTTAATAATAATAATAATAATAATGAACACTTTCTTGCACCCTGCGCAAGTGGCAAGTTTATTGCGGTATGGCAATTTCTTACAACTAACCAGTGTTTCCAGCTTAGAGAAGCAATATTTGAGTGAGAAATAAATTTCTCCTCTGCTGGGAATCGAACCCAGAACTACATATTTTTGTTCAAATTTTGTTATATAGGTAAATATACTGTCATTACTCTTTATGTTGAATTGTCGACAAATATATATATATTTGTTTTATATTACCTGTAGATATAATTAAATAAAAAATACATGTACCTATGCTGTGAACGAGTATTGAGATTGAGTTAAACAAGTGACTTAATTGTGAATGGATGGAAGAGGGAACAGAGATGCAAGCTATAATTCTTGAAACTTCATTTTCTAATTTTTGTTTAGAACTTACCTAAATGTCAATTGGATACATTTAAATTAAATAAAACCTCCTTGTTCTCCATCATAAATAAAGGTTGATTGCTAATACGTGATAATATCAGAGAAATGGACCTGATAAATTGGTGAAGACAGGCGGTCGATAGGGAGACGATTTCTGGAGGAGGCCAGGATCCGTAGCAGACTATATCAAGTTGTTCTTTTTACGTCAATTTGTCAACTGGTATCATGTGTTTTATTTGTTTGTAGCGGTCTTGCCGTGATGCTCTGAATACATCGTTTGGTCGTATTATTTTATTGGTAGTTTATTCCAATTTGCATATTTCATTAAACTGTCAATTGTTTAAACGTTGTACCATTTCGTCATACTAGACATATTCCATTATTATTTAACCTGTAAAAATGTAATATTGATGCAGCGATTAATTATCTCTTAAATTCCAATGAAGGACTATATAATATAATATTAAAATAACACCGTTTTGCACTTATTTTATGATTCTGTAGAGTTATTCAATGAAAACTAAAGATAATACTAATTCATAGAGTCAATAATTCAATTCTTGTTTTTATGTTTTACATACATTTTATTTCATACATGAAAGTAAGAGGATTTTATAATCTCCCACGTTATACGGCATTTTCTGTCCTGGGGGGCAAGTCTGCTCAACCGGCGGTATCAAAACGATGGTATGGGTAAACATAGATGGTTTTGATTCCACCTGCTGACAAGACTCCTTCCCCTGTTCATCCACGAAGTGGCTGCTCTACAGACAATACAAGGACTACTTTTTTTTACTTATTTTACTTTTCAAAATTTAAATATGAATATATTATAAGGCCAAGGCTCGATATGGGCTGTAGAGCCATCGGAACAAGATATTATTTTTACACTTATCTGTATAAACAGTCTCGAAAAATTTAATTATAATCAAACTATACAATTATACTAATCAAAAGATATATTATTTTACTATAAATTTATAATAAATCAAAAACAACTAAAATAATAAAACAAAGCAATATAAAATAAAATTACTTAACCAAAAACAATTCGAATAATATAAATCAGAAGAAAGTAATGAAAATAAAATGAAACAAAAACAATTGAAATAAAAATCAAATGAAATAAAATTTAAAACAAAGCAATTCAGAAAACACAGCGATGAATGTAAAAAAACATAAATAATTAAAGTAATGTACCTAAATCAAGTTAAATAAAATTTCATATGAAGCAATGAAAATAAAATAAGCAAATATTAAAAATAATATACCTACCTAAATCAAAAGATATAAAATTAAAAAAAAGCAATGAAAATAAAGTAAATCAAATCTAAACAATGAAAATAAAGGAAATCATCATAAATCAAATTAAAATACAGAAAATAAATCAGCAATGATAAATATATAACAAAGCAAAGAAAACAAAGTTTGTTTAATGTAAAAATATTTTTTTTTTACATTTATTATTCATTAATTTTGGTAGTTTATTGATCAAACAATACCTCGTTACGAACGGCAACCGGAGGTTTTCTCGAAATGATGCGCGGAAGTTTACGCGGTCTAGTGTCCGCGGAAAACAGAATAACGATCTGCTATAAGAAACACATGTAGCGTAAAAACTTAACCGGAATAGGCCCGAAGCAATGTTTTAATCAGTTTTACTTAGACAATGTCGTCAGACTATCTTAAACGACACACCTATTATTTGTCCTTCCAACACTCTTATTATTTGTCTAAGGTCACCACTATAGTATTCTGGGGACCCGCCAACCATATACCTATACTCACATAATATAGGTACCAAATGTGAATAAACTCAAATTATGTATAATATTTCTTACAATTTCACATGTTTCATAAATTGCTCTAAATATTAGACAGTAAATACACATGTATTCTGATAGAACCTTTAAATGTAGGTATAATATAAATAACGGTTTTGTATTTAACGGCTTGCTTCGATACTGGACGTGAGTTGTAAGTACTAAAAATTCATGTGGTATTAAAAAAAGGTAACATAAAAATAATGTATCACAATATTGATAATTCCATATTGTTAAATATAATTTATGTTTATTTGTTGTTCATATTTGACATTTATCGTATGCATTATTGAAGAATAAAATTAAAATATTAAGGCGCATTTAAAAAAATGTATTGCATTATATTACAAAACAGTTGTAGAGTCATCGTATTTTTTTATGGATAAAACTAAGCCCGTAAACTTATTTGTACAATAAAGTGAGTCGTATTCAAACAAAGGATTACTTGGCAAATGTTTTTTTTTATTAATTTTCAATCCGAAACATATAAGTAATTTATTATTCTGATTCGATGCGGATTTGAGGTCGGCCCTTTCTAACAATAAATTTGATATTAGCCTAATACCATAATGCAAATTTAACAATCAAATAAGATAAACGTCAAAAACTGAATAATCTTTCGGGGGTAAAAGCATTGAAACCCTAATATACATAACTCACCATAATGAAAATTTACCGTACCTACTACCTAATACATCTTTGAATTATGTACCATACCAACATTTAGATAAAGTAAATAACGATTCAAATATAATATTTAGCAAAATTATAGAATCCACGAAATCGGATAAAAATAGACATTACCATTTTTATGCTTTAACTAGTTTTATTAACGGCAATACACATTTTTAGTTTTTTACACGAGTGGAAAAATTTATTTATTTATTTATATAATAATACACTTTTTTTCTTATATATATCTAGTAACAAGTGAGGATATATGGGATGAGGAATCAGATAACGTTCTGATTGGCTGTCCAATCAGAGACACGCTGAACATTCATTTTAGGTTTAAGAATCTAATACCTCGTTTCCACAGTCTACCTTCTTGGGCTGAACTCTCCTCAGGTTCATGGTTTAATTTTTAAATATATAGTGTATTTAGTTCGTTAAAAAGATTAATAAAAAATATTTGCTTTTCCACCACCACCCGCTCTGCATATGCGTAAAAATGCGTAGCACGAAAAATAGCACATGGAGCAATCTCGGCACCATAGTGTACAAAAGGACAATCGACGAATGTGAATAAAAGATTCACACCCGTAGACTGTCATTGACTTCAGATTTTATTATATGTGACCAAGATCTCTGTAAAAAATAAACTTAATGGGAATCTGCTAATATTAAGGCACCAAAACTTCTTTGAAATACCGTTCTTAGTGATCACAAAATCCGCATGACCAATGAACCTGGATGGAAATGAAAGATACCTACATACTAATTATTTTCAAAACGCCGCATTAATGAAATACAGTAGATTAGGAGCTATATTCAGCCAATAATGATATTTTCATTACATACATATACATACCTATATTAAAACAAAAACTTTGTACATAATACAAAAAAATCAACTATTATAACACCTTATACCAAAATCCTCTCCTTATCTTATCATAATTATTCTTGTATCCTTTTATTGGTTGATTATTTTAATCATAGATTATTATTCTCTTTATTAATCTTCTTTATTTTTAGCCAATAATAATCATTATTTAAGGCATTTTCATACACTCGTTTACTTTTTCACTTTTTATATATTCTTTACTTTATTTAATAGTTTTACTGCTTATTTTTCACATTTAGAGCTTTCTGCGTATGGTTCTTAATATACGAATTACTGTAGAGTGGCTTTTGGGTCTACCTGCCTACCTCATAAAGAGCATTTTTTTTATCTTTTCATACATCTTTGTACGCTCGTAAAATCAGATTTGTTTAAAGTTTGAAGAAATTCTTACTGTAAATTAGTAGATTTCCGAATAAATAAGTACTTACATAATATAAAGCTTGTTCGCTCAGTTACATCCGAAAGTATCGCCGAAGTAAGTTGTTGGTAGGATCATGTTGAAAAACATAACTGTATAAGGTCTGTCCCCGTTCGTTGGATAATGGAATAATATATTATGGATGGTTGGTGGGAGATCGTGAGTCTGAAACCTGGTGAAGGATTAAACCTTGAACCAAGTAAATCTCCTTGTTTGTGCTTTTTGGATGCGGTTGTAATTTCAGCTATACATTATTGGTTCAAATGAAGACGATTTAGTACATCATTATCAAAATATAACGACATTAGAAATAAATTATAAAATAGATATTTAGTAAAAATATTAAATACTAACAGTAGGTATTTAATCATTCCACTATAAACTTATTGCGACTATACATAAATAGTTTAACACATACAGAACATATGAAGAGTCCGGAGAACTCTAAAACCTTGCAGACACTGCACTTAATGTGCCAAAGAGAGCTAATCATGTGGAAACAACTGGCTCATTGCTCAATGATAGTGAAGATAATAGTGCACCGAATTTAAGACAGAAAGTACTGAAAACCCTAAATTTGCTCTTCGTGGCTACAAGGTCCGCATGTCCAAAGGGGTCCAATGAGCACGGAGAAGTTAGTGCATTCCCATAGGATATGCTCAGAAGTCTGTTCAGGGTTATCACAAAGCTGACATGAGGACAAATCGGATAAGTGAAAACGAAAGTGATAACTTTTGAAACTGTCGTGTCCAGTAAGGAATTGCGTGGTCAAATAATCGGGAACAATCCACGAGGATGAAATTCGAGTCCTCACATCGGGAAGAAATAAAAATATCAGTCTGCCTACGGAAGAATAAGACCAGCGACGTTGCCAAGCATCTAAAAGAGAACTCCGGGCCAAGTTCTCAATCTCTCCACGAACTGTGGACAAATTTACAGGTGGGAGAGAAACACCACCCAAAATTGAGCCTCGGCCTAGATACAGGTTGTGAATTGAAGCTCGTCGCTGTGTTTCCAGATCAAGGGGAGCCATACCTGTGAGAATAGAAAGTGTGTCGGTAGCGCAGGTTCTGTAAGCCTTTGCTAAAGTTATTAGAGCGAAGCGCTGTCCAGAAAGCAGCAGACGTCTGTTCTTCCCCCACCACCACCCGTTCTGCTTATGGGGACTAATAACGGCCCCTTGCAAAACTCTGAAAGAACACATAAAGAACATACGAAGAGTCCGGAGAACTCTAAAACCTTGCAGACACTGCACTTAATGTGCCAAAGAGAGCTAATCATGTTGAAACAACTGGCTCACTGCTCAGTGATAGTGAAGATAATAGTGCACCGAATTTAAGACAGAAAGTCTTGAAAGCCCTAAAGTTGCTCTTCGTGGCTACAAGGTCCGCATGTCCAATGGGTCCAAAGAAATTCCCTCGGACATCGTCGTAGAGTTCTCGTCGGAATGTTGACACGGAGAAGTTAGTGCATTCCCATAGGATATGCTCAGAAGTCTGTTCAGGGTTATCACAAAGCTGACATGAGGACGAATCGGATAAGTGAAAACGAAAGAGATAACTTTTGAAACTGCCGTGTCCAGTAAGGAATTGCGTGGTCCAATAATCGGGAACAATCCACGAGGAAAAAATTCGAGTCCTCACATCAGGAAGAAATAAAAATGTCAGTCTGCCCACGGAAGAAGAAGACCAGCGACGTTGCCAAGCATCTAAAAGAGAACTCCGGGCCAAGTTCTCAATCTCTCCACGAACTGTGGGTAAATTTACAGGTGGGAGAGAAACACCACCCAAAATTGAGCTTCGACCTCTATACAGGTTGTGAATTGAAGCTCGTCGCTGTGTTTCCAGATCAAGGGGAGCCATACCTGTGAGAATAGAAAGTGTGTCGGTAGCGCAGGTTCTGTAAGCCTTTGCTAAAGCTATTAGAGCGAAGCGCTGTCCAGAAAGCAGCAGACGTCTAATGTGTTGGGTTTCACAACGATGAGCCCAACAAGGAGCGGCATAGCACATAATACTCAGAAAGGTAGCGTTGTAAAACAGTCTTGCTACTGGAAATTTAAGGCCCCAACTAGCTCGAGCAAGACGCGAAATCTTTTGGAAGGCACTATCGGATACAGCACGAACAGAAAGTTAGGCCTCTATCTAGTGTAACACCCAAAACTTAGACCCTATCCTTAAATATTACACGCGTATTGACAAATTTGATGAAGGGAGGACTTTTCATTATGCCTTTTAACACTAACCCATATTTCTTTTTAGGTGCAAAATTGAGTCTATGACTTATACCCCAATCTGCAACAGAAGAAAGTAACTAAGTAGCTGCGTATAAGATGTAGAGCTGTTAATGCATACGAGTTGCCAGTTCTATTGTATGGAGTGGAAAGTTCAACATCTCAACAATAAACAAATTAAAGCGTTTGAGATGTGGCTACACAGAAGGTTGATGCGCATCTCATGGGTCGATAGTCTCCAGTGAAAATGTTTTCAATGTGATGGAGAATGAGAGAGACAGTTGCTGACCACTATCAAAAGACTCAAAGCCACATATTTTGGCCACATATTTCTTGTTCATAAATATGCCTTTTTACAACTTAAAGTGGAGGAAAAGATACAAGGCAGATGGAAAATGGGGCGTAAAAAAAGATCGTGGCTTGAAGAATTATTAAGAAATTTACTCAATTTACTGAAAATATCACTGCTTTGAGGTTCACGTATGTGGCAATTTATTTAAGCATTGAAACTGCAATCATGACTCAATTAGCATTCTGTCATTCAGAAGATTTTCATGTGAAATGTCTTCCTGATGGTTCATTATTTTTACCTTGAAAATTAATTAAATGTAGGTACACTTTAAAGCCCACAATGACAATATTAATGGCACCAGTGTTTTTTTTCCAACTGTCGATTTGTTCAGGAGAACTTTGTTCTCTTAACATATCCACAATGTTTCAAGCCAGGATACGCGAGAATTGTCTACTTTTTTCACGGCTTTTCCAACTTTGAAGTCAAAAAACACCAACTTAGAGGCTTCGCAGCATATATGTTCCATACACGGATTTACTCAGAATTAGGAGTAGAACATTTCGTGTGTCTGTGTGTGTGTCTGTGTGTCTGTGTGTGTGTGTGTGTGTGTGTGTGTGTGTCCCTTATAACTTTTGATTCGCTCAATTTACAGAGCCCAAAATTTCAGAATATATAAAAAGTTACAGGCCTACAAAACTTTTATACTCCTGGGTAGGTATTTTATATTTTGAATTTTTGTTTCAGTCAGGGGTTATCAACTTTTTAATTTTTATTTTATTTTTCCATATATCTCAGAAACCATAAAAGCTAGAACGCTGAAAATTGGTATAAGCATAGAAAAATAAAAAATCTCAAAATAAATTTTTCAAAAAAAATTCCAGGGTTTCTCAAACATTTTTTATTAAGAAAAATATTTTTTTTATGATAAATTTATGAGTTTAACTGCCTATATTTCCAAAACTTATACAATTATCGAAAAAAGCCGAAACACCCCAACTAGATAATTTAATTTTCTATAAAAAATATTTACATTGTAGTAGAAGATCTCAATTTTTTTTAACAATTTTTTTAAAAATTGAATTTAGTGACGACATCGCTTCATACATTTTGTATGGTAGTCGCCTATACACAATATGTAAGAAGACTTAATAGTTTGATACTTCATCTCCAAACATACATACCATCATGCTATTTTCATATTCTGGGTAGGAAAAAAGGAACTTTCTCCATACTATCCTATCTTGACATACATACCTACATATGTTGTATAGAAAACAAAATATCTGAAAACATTCAATAATTTGTATTTATGGGTTTATAGTTTGGTACATATTCTTCAACTATACATACTATCGCTATCGACAGTTGGATCTCATGTGTTACATGCAACTAGTTATAAATAAAACCTGCACAATAATGAAATGAATCAATCGTTACCTACTTCTGTATACAATCCTTACTTGACATAATAGGTTTGTAGTTTTATTTGTAGGTATACCTCATATGGCCTCGAAAATTTCAGACATCCAATCTTAGTCGGCCAAATTATTGAATATTTAATAACAATTTTGATTAAAATTACCACTTTTATTTAAATTGATAAATCAACAAAATTCAATAAAACCGATCAATTTACATTAACTTTTGGTATACAATACTAATGTATTATAAACCAAATATAATACATTAGTATTGTATAATGTATAATGGTTTTAATGTAATAGTTATAAACTAAGTCTCATTGTAAAATAATTACATTCTTATTTCTTTCATATTTTTTGCAGGTATGTCCCATTTCGAGATATTTTTCCGTGAATCTTTGGCAAAAATGAAAAAGGGCTTCTGTAAATATTTACGGCATTTGATTCTGAATTGAATTAAAGGCTTACATTGGACATGTTGTATAGAATTAGTTCACGAGTTGTCCCGTTATTATTCATGGCCATTCTCTTCTGAAGAATATGAGCACCGAATATCAAAGAAAGAAGAAAAAATATTTTGATCGTATCAGATGTGAACATTTGAACATTTGGAGAGGTTTTTTTTTATTAAAAATGACCAAGCCAGTTTCATGGCAACAAGATTGGAGCCTTCGCATCAAAACAACATCCTAATATGTTGGTACCTACGTAGAATTTTAATATAAGAAGTATATTTTCCGCATCTCCTGGTAAAATGGAATATTAACAGTATGAATCATTGATTAAATTTGGCCTCATCCTTTGTCAACTAAAGATAAAATATTTTTTTGACATAATATAAATGTAATATATTTTTAAGAACAGTTTCTTCGTATTTTAATGCTATTACAGGTCCCCCCAATGTCGACTACCACTTCCTGTCTTGAGATAACCTTTTGGCTTCTGAGTTTTGATTAAAGTTTTGCTTCTAAGGATGGTAGGTATGTCTAATAAATGACCAATTACTTTAGTTATATTTTATAGTTATAATTAAAGTTAAATTTACAAACTATATTTTGTATGTCTATTATTAAATAATTTACACTACACGAAGGAAATCACGTCAGTTAATCAAAAGAAAAATAACACATTAAGAGGTGCCTGCTGTCAGCGTACCAATTTTTTCCAATTTGATATTCCATCGATACTAATCGAACATTTTGAAAATAAAACTTAGATAATTTGTATTATTGTAATTTGTAAGCGTTGCCCGATTTTTGACATTAATCTCATATTTCTAATAAAATTACACAAAATTAAATTATCAAATATAATTAAACGTCACCTTTTTTTCTCAATATTTATTTAATGTATAATTTAATTCAAGAAGTCTATACATAATGAACTATCTATGTCGCATAACTGATCAAATGAACACCTCGGCACAGGAATTCCTAGTGAGGTGTTCATCGTACCCTAGCAATTACAATACTTATCAATAAATAACACTCATACACACACATACATATATAATGTTCACACGCACTAATATGTAATTTTATTCTAGCTCTAATATGCAATTGTATTTGTATCTTCCTCATTGTTTTTTTAATAATACATAAATAAAATAAATACATAAATAAACATAGAGCAATATATTTTTTTTAAATTGAAGAACACAAACAAATATTTCTACATTATGTACTAACAAATTTTCATAAAAATAAATAAGTTTACCCGAAAACACAGCAATCTATAGCTACACGAGCCAGCACCGCTGCAACTATGCAATTCCCCATATAAGAACTACTTTTGGTCAAAGACATTTTATTTTCATTGCCCCCAGATTTTATATCATGTTGCCTACATCACTAAAAGAAATAATAACGCTGAAATTATTTAAAAGAAAATGTTCCGAATACATCATGAACTACGGGAGAACTAAAATACATCAAATGTTCCACATCGTAGTGTAAAAAGACATTATTTATATAATTTTTATTTTTATTTTCTTTATTTATTTTTGCAAAAAATCCTGTTTTTTTTTATAAATTTTGTGCTGTTGTGATTTGATTTGAGGCGCGACTGAATAAAGAAATGAATGACGGATCATATCAGCTATGCTCTATAACAAAATATAAACGGAGACAATTACTATTCTCTTACCTCAGACACGAGATCCAATCTTAACTTAGGGATGAATAGATCTTTATAAAATGTAGTTTTAATTTTAAGATAATTTTATTTTTTATTAAAAAATGTGATTGATTTTGATTACATTTTTTGGCATTTATTTATTATTTTCATAAATAAATACCATCGAAAGTGTTTATTGTGTATTTTGATGTAATTGTTTCGATACTTCAACCAAATTCGATATTGGCCTTAATGATAACTCAATATCGAGGGATATAAATTAATCTTTCGTTAAAATCGTATAATTGAAGAAAATTTCCACAATTATAATTATTATTGTTTATTGATGCTAATCAGGGTTGAATAAATGCGTAGGTAATTAGGTATATCGGAAATAGCTCTTAACGTCAATTTGTTGTTCCCATATCAATATTGATACATTATGAATTATTTTCAAATAAGAATATCTTCTTAAGTAGAATTTGTTGAACGAAAATCAAAACGCAATATTTTTCCACATCCATATCCCCGTCATTATTTCATATTTTCGTTGAGGTGTCTTGGTATTATCAAGATTTAGAATAAATATTCACGTCTAAGTTCTTTTGTCAAGGTCTTAATAAAGTTTAAAAATATATCGTATATTGTAAAACAGTAATGAATTATTCACATATTTTAGTCCTTATTTTAAGACAAATATACATATGTAAGTACGATAATTCTTCACACCCACAAACATAGACATAATACCCGATAGCTTTTCATACTCAATTCGAAATGCTCAAAGGTAGGTATATAGTAGGTAACTGTCGATTTGTTTAAGGGGGGGACTGCTGCCAACGTACCTATTTTTTTCAATTTGAATTTGCGTCATTACTAGAAAACGAATCATTTTGAAAATAATAACCTAGTTAGTTTGGATATTAATAAATAAAAATATACCTTGATTTTTTAATTATGTTATGTATATATTCTTGTAGGAAAATAATAAGCATACCCCAATTTTTGACATTTTTCTTAAATTTATAAAAAAACTATTAGGTATAGAGCATTATATTTTTTTATAAATTAAAGAAGATCAAAATATCTGTAAAAATACGATGTGACGTTGCATTAATGCATCAGGTTAAGTTAATAAACCAAAAAACTTATGTTTCGCAATGGCGCTGAATGGAAAATAAATGTTTTTTAGGTTTATTTTCTAAACCATTAATGCAACGTCACATCGTATTTTTCTAGATATTTTTGTCTTCTTTAATTAAAAAAAAAATATGTTAAATTACGCCTTATATTTTATTAAAAATATAAGATAAACGTTGAAAATCGGGGTATGCCATTATTTTTCTACAAGAATTTATACAGAATATTATCAAAAAGTAAAGATACATTTTTCTTTATGAATACCCAAACTATCTAAATTATTTTTTTCAAAACGATTTATTAAATTGAAAAATAGGTACGTTGGCAGCAGCCCCCCCCCCCCTTAAGAGAATTTTATTCTCTTAACATTATTCAAATTATTTCATGAATTAAAAGTTTGCAAATTATCATAACTCTCAAATATAATATATTAGTGGAGAAAAAAAAATACAATATGCTTTGGAATAATTTTATGTCTATGTAACATTCTTGTTCTCCATCGCCTTTGTCCTATTTACTTGCCTTCTACCTCCTAGATCAGGATTCAGATCCCTCTCTCACAGATATTTCAGAAAACATTATCATAACATAAAGCTCATTTCATTTCAAGAAGATTAACATGATCATTTGGTGAACGCGAACAAAAAAATGTATTCAAGTTCTCCTATGGTAAAAATTTAATTGTAAATATCCCATTTCCATTATACTTTTTTTTTCAAAAGAAAAAATGTAACGATTATCTTTCAGGATTATTTTTGTATTATGTTCAGTCTTTCAAAAAGTGTTCATTTCCGTATAAATTAAATATTCAATTACTCATCTTAAAAACGATTCCTTAATTAATTTGTATAAAGGATGAGATGGTATTTTTTAAGTAGAGTTGGATGATTTTCCTGGGTAGGTATATCTTATTTACTGATGTTAAAGGAAATATCTTAAGGAATTATTATTATATTCAAAATTAAATAAGCGCTGCTACTTTCTTACAATTTGCACATAATTATGTAACATTGGTTAAATGTTTTATTTTTTTGCTGAAAATAGATTTAAAAATATAATTTAATGCTGAAAATATTTATTACATTAACATGCATGTATTTAAAATTTGACAACAAAAAACACATATTTCATAAATTAAAATTATTGTAAATAATTTTATACGCCCTGGAACTTCATATTATTAAAACTTAACTTCATATTATTAAGCGCTGGAATTAGTTCATCTTTTTCAAATTTATCTCCAAAGTTAAATGTTTTATGTTCTTCTGAATTTGTAAGCAGTTGGAACGTGTCCATAATGTTAATATGATTTGTTATTGAGTAGATACTCATACAAGATACGATAATTCTATGTTGTAATATTATTGACTTATTTTTAAAACGAATATTTGTATCACATTGACCTTATTTATTTATAATTATTTTTTGTAGCTTTATACTATTTTCTATTTATAATTTATTTATTTTAGGTTTTTTGCTGCGTAAAAACATTTTTTTTAATATAACATAAACATTATGAACAAGTGCATGCGAAAAACCTCAAATTCGAATAAGTTAGTCAAAAATAATCAAAAACGTACTCGGTTATCGGTAAATAAAATAGATCGTAGCAGGATTCAAATCAGGTCCAACTGATTTTCCAAATCCTTTTTTATTTTTTTTTATTTTCCTTGTTATACAAGTACATATATATCTTCCTACGTTCCCTAAAATAAAAATTAATGTTTGTGCTAAAGGCGAATGAAATCGGTCGAGGCAGGATTCGAACTTGCGAGCACTGGATTACTAGCCCAGCGCGCTAAGATGGGTTAATATGAAATATGATGTTAAATATTTTGTATGCGTGTGCATGTGTGTATAGAGACATGGTTGTATAGGTTAGTCAATTTAATTAAACAATTTGTCGCTCCCATGTATGGACATCATGTTGGGACCTTTTGATATGGTCATTTGTTTTATGGCAACATTTTATGCATACCATACCTGTCCTTTTATGTTTACCCTAACAATATGTACTCATGTAGGTATGACGATATCGAATAATGTATAAATACATTGCCTACAGCGAAAATCTTCTCTTTATAAGTATATTTTAATCATGAATTTATATTTAGATGGTTCTTATGGATTAGTTAATTATATTAGTAATAGTGGACGGGAGCTCGAATTCTGCCTCAGCTTATTCGTTCGTTAAACTAATGGCGGGGTAGTGGATGCTTGAGGATAAAAAATATTTTTATAATTATTGAAAAGAAAATTGTTAAATCGGATGTTTATCAGGGGGAGCAAGTCTGGTCCGACCGGCGAAATCAAAACCCTAGTGATAACCCATATCATGGATATAATTATTAAATGGAGTTCCATAATATCTTTAGATGTCATAAGAACTCCATATGATAATTATATCCATGATATGGGTAATCACTAGGGTTATCTACTATAATTTTAATTGTGATAATTTTATGTCCTTTGTACAACCTCAAATCAACTTCTTTGCCTTCGTATTGATATCAGATAGTGCAATAACTAAGCACTGAAACGCCTTAAGGGCCACGCCCGATTATACACGAGCAAAGAATACCGGCCAAAAATACCATACCCGAGTGTACTTGGACAAGTTAAACCTGCAGAAATTTATGATTTTTGGTGTTTGAGAGTGAAATATAAGATTGTCTTGGAAGTGTGAACAAGAATAATCCATACCATACCATCCTCATTTCGAATTCGATGATGTTCCTTTGGATTAGTTTAATTGTAGTGTTTAAGCCATTTTTTTATTACAAAAAATATAAATCGAATAATTGAAAGCAGTGATTTGAAGATGTTAAAATAACCAAAAAGTTGAACAACTTTAGAAAAGGATTATGGAGTATAGTTATTTTTAAAATATTTATTATCGCATTGAAATGAAATTAATTTAAATAAAAATTATGTCGAGCTTTGAGGACTATTTTGTGAATCGGTGACTGGTTTAAAACGACAACATTTCCATTCCAAAATCAGACATCCATTTGATAAATTGATATTTACATCAATAAACTTTGATATTGTCAGTTTTGGTAGATATATTTTATTGTTTTTTATTTCGTTGTTGCATGAAATAAATTTGTTTACTAAACATTCGTTGAAAAGTTTCAAACTTGTTATTATTTCGGTCCAACAATGTTCGATTATTATTTTTTTCTTTATAAATTTCCATAAGAGAAAAACGTCGCCCGCAATACTGGATATAAATGTCATAATCTTATTGGGTTTTCTTTGATAATAATAATATAACTCATTTTGTTTTTCATTTTGGGAAAAACGTGATTGCGAAAAGTTTTCCTTCCTGGTCCAACTTGGCAAAGAAACTCCATCAAAACTAAGAAACAACATTTCATCATTTGTGCTGTAATAGCAATGCGGAAAGTTAAATGTGTATTGTAGTTTATGGCTTGTCATTGCTGAAGCACAAAACACATTTTAAATACTGTTTGAATTTCGTCACTATACAATGAAACCCCTTACAAGTTTTGCTGTCGAGGAAATTGAAATCGTAACGTTTAAATGGTGATTAATTTAATTAATGATCTGATTAAATAAAATATTTTACCGACAATTATATCTTGAAAAAAAAATCTATTGATGCGGGATTACATGTACATAACTGATTTAAAATCTCTTTGTTGGGTAAAGTTACAAATATTACGGTGTACGTTAAAGGAACGAGAACTGCTTTCTGGCCTATCATATCTATCATAAATCTATCATTTTACAAATTGACCATATTGTAATTATTGAAGAGAAAATAGGCAAAGGACGCTGTGGTATATTTGTGACTGGTTTTAATTCTGTCCAAGCTCAAAGTACAATGATTTTTATTTAAAACTAGTTGCTTGTAACACATGAGATCCAACTGTCGATAGCGATAGTATGTATAGTTGAAGAATATGTACCAAACTATAAACCCATAGATACAAATTATTGAATATTTTCAGATATTTTGTTTTCTATACAACATATGTAGGTATGTATGTCAAGATAGGATAGTATGGAGGAAGATCCTTTTTCCTACCCAGAATATGCAAATAGCATGATGGTATGTATTTATGTTTGGAGATGAAGTATCAAACTATTAAGTCTTCTTACATATTGTGTATAGGCGACTGCCATACAAAATGTATGAAGCGATGTCGTCACTAAATTCAATTTTTAAAAAAATTGTTAAAAAAAAAATTGAGATCTTCTACTACAATGTTAATATTTTTTATAGAAAATTAAATTTGTAAAAGTTTTGGAAATATAGGCAGTTAAACTCATAAATTTATCATAAAAAAAATATTTTTCTTAATAAAAAATGTTTGAGAAACCCTGGAATTTTTTTGAAAAAACTGATTTGAGATTTTGTATTTGTCTATGTTTGTACCAATTTTCAGCGTTCTAGCGTTTATGGTTTCTGAGATATATGGAAAAATAAAATAAAAATTCAAAAGTTGATAACCCCTGACTGAAACAAAAATTCAAAATTCCGAGTATAAAAGTTTTGTAGACCTGTAACTGTTTATATATTCTGAAATTTTAGGCTCTGTAAATTCAGCGGATCAAAAGTTATAAGGGGGGGGGGGAACACACAGACACACAGACACACAGACACACAGACACACAGACACACACACACACACACACAGAGACACGAAATGTTCTACTCCGAATTCTGAGTAAATCCGTGTATGGAACATATATGCTGCGAAGCCTCTAAGTTGGTGTTTTTTGACTTCAAAGTTGGAAAAGCCGTGAAAAAAGTAGACCTCTCCATACAATTCTCGCGTATTCTGGCTTGATACATTGTCGATATGTTAAGAGAACAAAGTTCTCCTGAACAAATCGACAGTTGGAAAATATATAAAAATATATTCTCGTGTTTTCAAACACTTGTTTACCTGTTCTATAAAATCACCACATTCACGGGTCGCAAGTAAGTATTGTATAACCACCTCTCATAAAAACATAAAGACGTTCGACCACCTCTCATAAACACGTAACGACTAATTCGTTTAAATGTACCACGGTAATTCTCGGCTCTGAGATACCTTCTTTGTATTTAAAATATTATTATCTGTACGTAGGTGTTTAATTGACATAATTGAAGAGAAAGATATCTTTGTTTTATTTTGCTCGGTATACTGACACTCTGTCAAAATAATCCTACCTTGCATAAATTTCTGAATCCAATGCGACACCAGTCATGTCCGATTCAATTCATTCGTGTCTTCGGAAAAATCTTATAGTGAGATATCTTTTTGATGGAAATTGTTTGTGATACGTATATATTTATGTTTTTTTTTAATATTATTTTGATTGTGTTTATTGATATATTTGAAGATATAGATATTTTTTTAGTATATCATTGCTCCCACTACAAATATTTTCCATTATTATATCTCGGCAATGTTCTATTTCTCTACACCCACATATTTGAACTCATATTTTCAAAATCAAACGATATCATATTTTGGGGAATGATCAAAGATATTTTTTTAGATATATTAAAAGAATACAAAAAGAAATTTTTTACAACATTAATTTGAAGGTTTGTACAAGTAGCAAGAAGATTTTTCAATAATTTCATGGCATTGACTGTCATAAGGCAGATCCACGGAATAAGGCAGATACAAGAGAAATGCCAAGAATATAACATAGACATGTATCATCCCTTTGTTGATTTTCCGAGCAGCCTATGATTTATCAGGTTTGTAAGAACAACGATGAGTCCAACCATCACCAAAGTTAGAATCGACAAAGACCTCTCTAAACCATTCCAAACATATAACGGCTTGAGACAGAGGGACACACTATCATGCCTCCTGTTCGATATAGCACTGGAAAAGGTAATAAGAGACTCAAATTTAATACTTCTACTCGCCGGACAAGACATACGTCACTTTTCTTCTCCAATATTTGTAAAACAAATGCTTCCAAAAACGCTCCGATTAACAGAATGATAAACTTATTTAACTCTTATGAAAAGCATGCCGATTTAGACATATTTTTTGATTCACATATAACCTTCAAAAATAAACTTATATCTAACGTCGTGACATTATAACAATTATTTACAGATTAATTTATTTTTCCCAACCACCCTCAGCAATATATTTTCTTATTCTTCTCAACTCATGAATCTGTCAATATATGTTCGTCTACACACACATGCACACCCTCTCTCTCACACACACATACGCACCCACACACTCACACTCTTTCTAGATATCTCTTTCACACACACATGTATTACTCTTCTCTCATACGCGCACCCCACTAATTCACACTTTTTTGATGTATTATTTTGATATTAGGTATAGTACGTAAGAGGTACATGTTATTTCTGTATTTTTATTTATTTAATTTTAATAATTGTATGCATGTACTGTGTGCTGTCCTTTGTAAAATAAAATAAAAAATAAATAAAATAAAATAAATATAGTCATTAGAGGCACTAAATTCTTCAAGTCTGTGATATCGACATCATCGGAAGATCACTTCAGGCCACCCGTGAGGCATTTTTAGTATTGGAGGAAAAAGCTAGGATGATGGGACTTTGCATTAATAAGATAAAACTAAACTAATAATCGCTTCTGAAGCTCATAACTCAACTCCACAGATATTCACAGCCAGAAACTACAATTTTATGGTGATAAAGGAGTTCACATACCTCGGATCCATAGTGAACAGCGAAAATGACACACGAGAAGAAGTTAGAAGAAGAATTATGGTTGCTAACAGATGCTTCTACGCCTATAAAAGCAGCTAAGGTCAAAACTGGTTAGGAGAAACACAAAGATCCTCCAGTACAAAACACTCATCAAGCCGGTCCTAACGTATGCTTCCGAAACCTTATTGATGACTAAGCAAACTGAAGGATCTATAGGGGCTATTGAGAGGATCCTTCGAATGATCTACGGGCCAATAAAAGAGAATAAAGGTTGGCGTCGTCGATACAACAGGGTGCTATATGAGACCTTTGGAGAGCCCGATGTGATCAGTTCCATCAAAATAGGGTGCATGGGATGGGCTGGTCACATAATCCGAATTTACAACGATAACCGCACAAAACGCCTCACACTCTCTGTGTCACAAGGTCGGAGGAGACCAGGAATACCAAGTACTTGATGGATGGACAGTGTCGATGCTGATGCATCCGCAGCATATAATTACAAACTGAAGAATGAAGGCAACGGAATAGACGGGAATGCTGGAGACTCCTGGATTCAGCCAAGGCCCACACAGGGCAGTCGAGCTTATGATGATGATGATGACAAGTAACAAGCGGATTTTTCAATAATTCCATGCCATTGACAATAAACTTTCTATCACAAAATAAAACAGAACTTATCGTCATACAACAACTTATGTTACCACTATTATTACCATATTTTTTCCTAGACAAAAGTATGGATAAAAACAAGAACAATTATAAAATGTTTGTATACGAACTCTTTATAGTATGGACCGGTCCAGTGGCAGAATGGTGATTTGTTTACTCACTGTGAATCTTGCCTCGACTAACGTCGTTTACCTATACCAACCTTAAGAATTATTATTTTTCATGGATGGAATGTATACCTACATCGCTCTCTCCTCCTTAGCTTTCATCACACATGGTGGTGGGATCAACTCTCTTTACTGCGCTCCTCCACTTCGTTCTATCCTGAACATCGTCCTCTGAGACATTACATGCCCGCATATTCTCCGCCACCAAGCTCTTACATTGTCTTTTGGGACGCCCTTTGGTTTTTGCCGGGAACACTATAAAATATACGTTACTAGTCTTTATTCGGTAAACTAAAAGTCAGGCGCATACATCACTTAATTCTTACCGCACTTTAGTTGCAAAAGATGTTGTAGTGTACAGACGTATTGTCGTAGTCAAAATGCCATCTTTTATGAAGAAAACATGTAATAACTACTCTAAAACTGTAAAGAAATGACCAGGTATATCAATTCATGCTGCATATTCATTCGATAACTAATACCTATAATTATATGGAATTTTCATAATTTATTTTTATTTCATGTAAATGAGAGAGCAGTGAAGTCATATGAACTTGTAGGTAAACAAAGGTAATATTTTGTAGTATTCGCTTTTTCGCACAACTACATATAACATACTGTATGATTTCTTTCTCACTTGATGTATTTTGTCGTGTGTGTGCTCTATCTTGGTGACATTGTAAGAATTCGTTAAACTGTACCAGGTTAAGAATTTGCGACTACTGGATTACTGGCCCAGCGCGCTAAACCGCTCTGCCATCGACCCATCTATATGGCACGAAGAAAAATAATAAGACTATTCTTTCCAACTTGTGTCCATCTTATGTGTTAAATTATTAAAATTATTATCTTAAAATGTATTTAATTTATAAAAATATTCTGATATTTACGTTAAGGTAAGGTTATGGTTTGTAATGGTTTGGCTAGGGTAGATTAAGCTAACGTAGTTTGGTCTAGGAATGCAATCTATTAATACTAAATTCTTCTAAAGAACCCAATGTGTCTTGAATATTATATTTTAATTTTAAAATCAATTCAATTACTTTGTTCTTTGCCTATAGTTAGGTTAGGTTAGGCAAGTTTATATTAGGTTAGGTTTGGTAAGTAAACAAACATACCCAAGTTTTCTCCTTCCAACCAAATGTGTTGAAATTATTACAAACTCCATCGTAAAATCAATTTAATTAATTAAATTATCCTGATCTATGTGGTATAAGGTAGATAGGGTAGTGAAAGTAGCAAAATATCCTATTGTGAATATTCTTGTAAACGTGGTTTAATAGATTGCGCAAGTATCTACACTAGAAATTCTTTCCCCGGCTAATGGTGTAGGTGAAATTGTGGTTAATGGCATGGTTCGCCACAAAAGCCCCCCTTAAACTGGGGCTGAGATCGCATAAGGTAAAGGACCATTACATATTATAGCTTGGCATCAAAACGTGCCCCTACAGAAAGTATTGATGAAAAGAATATGTTTATTTTTATACATTCCCCTATAGGTATATACAAACGCGGGGTCACTCCCCCCACGGCACAACGTTGAAAAGCTTTAATATACGTAATTACTCAAATCATGAATAGCAAATATTCCCTACTGTACGCGAAAAACAAGTGCGAAAATTATTTTTTAAAAATAAGAACACGACAACCAACAACGTTCAGGTATATAAACCTACACATAATAATGTGAACATGAGTTTGCACATTCGGAACATGATATGAAATATAGCCGTTTTTTACTTGTTTAATTTACATTACATATATAAAAAAAAACAATAAAAATACAGAAAAAAATACACAATAAAAAAAACATATTGCACTTTACCGGACATAGTAGCCTTTGCTTGCATAGCACTCGTGTTTGAAGGAGACATTTAAAAACAAAAGTAACAAAATATTATGTAGGTATACAGAATTACACTAGAGCTTAGAAAACGCACAGGTCATTTTACCAATTTCGGATTAGCTGTCAAAGTTGACATTAAACGCGAAAATTTTCAACACAAATTAATAATAATAAGTAGCATTAAAAATAATAGTATTCCAGCAACCAATTTACATTCAATTTATAAAGCAACTCGCCCACGCGAGTCGCTATTATCTTTCAAGGCTAACTAAAACTAACCAAAAAATTAACGGGAATGGAGATTTACGTTCACATCATACTATCATTTCACTGTCGTATTTTATTAAATCCCGTATAATTTTCTGTTAGTTTTAGCTAGACTTTAATGATAATAGCGACTCGCGTGAGTGAGTTGCTTTATAAATTGAATAGAAATTGGTTGCAGGAAAATTTTTATCAACACCTTTGCTATTTGACGTTAGGAATAAGTTTATTATGTATTCGTATTCGTCAAGCCATTTGTATAAATCAACTTATTTTTCACTATTTATTATTTTTTAACAGCACATCCGGCATTGGTAAAATGACCTGTGCGATTTCTAAGCTCTATAGAATCATAGCTATACAAAATGGAGTGAATATAATTTACAAATTAGTCAAATTTAAGAAGTCGATTTAATCTTACATTTTATTTAATTCATTATATTCACTTGCCAGTCTCAACTATGTTTCAAGTCATTATATCGCAGATCAATAAAAGAATACTTTTTTTTTGAAGTTATAAAAAAATGAAGAAATGTAGTTTCATATCTTGATAACATGTCAGATTAGTTAATGCCATATATCAGTCAAAATGATAACTACTTATTTTGTAAATGCAGTCGATCGATATCAAAATTATTGTATAGTATTTAATACACTTTTATACAGAAATGATTTTATATCAATTTTCCCTTCTCTGGAAATCAAACCTTGGAACCCGGCACAGGAATAGAACAAACTTATTTGACTTATTTTTACTTCAACTTGAGATTTTTAGACTCTTTTGTTTTCTATGAAATTGCAGTCTTTTAATATATCAAAAAAATTTATACGAAATAAATGTAAAGATGATGCCGTGCAAGCATATATAAATGTGGTTAACTTGAGCTGTATATGGCGACACCATAGGAAGAAGTTAAAAGTGATGGAGTGTAATTCACCATCTGGTGCCAGAAGAAAACTTTTGTGGGTTCGAGTAAAACATGGATGTCATACTTGACGGCTAAATTGATGGTATAAAAAATTGAGTAGGGAGCACTCACCAAAAGAGAGAGAAAACACCAATAGAAAATGTATATTAAAGTATAATATGAAAATCAAACTGAACAAACAAAGAAGCTAGTTACTTTAAGTGAAAACATAAGTCTGTCTACATCAGAAGCGGTTTTTTTAAACCATATTTCAATGTTAATTAAAACAAACTTCGGTATAGCTTTATGAAAATGATTTCTTCTCTTGAATGTCATAAAGCTGGTTATATAATTATAAATTCGAATATGACGCTATTTTTATAATTATTTAAAAAACATCTAAGTAAAATTTGATGAGAATGATCCTCATCTGATCATCTTCATATATTCTAAATATTATTATCTGAATGGTTAAATAAACACATATATTAATTTGATTTGATTTGTTGAGCTCAAATATGTGGTTAGTCTGTATTTCAAAAGCATGGCGACGACATACTTTTTGTGTGCATGTAATTTGCGCCGAATCAAATAATTACAGTCCTGAATCATATAATTATACATTTCCTAGATATTTGCGTCTGTTTTAACTGTAGGTATAACCAAATATTATATTAGGTATATAGTTTCAATTGAAAGATACATTTTTTTTTACTGTGTCATTGATAATTATATATCTGTAGCCTCGACAGTTAAAGTTTTATGAGAATGTATAAAAAAGACCATGGTGAAAAGAATGGATTCCCAAAGCAAAAAGGATTCCTGGAAGAACCTTAAGATTCAGCGAACTCTGAGCTAACAAGCTTTTTGGTGCTTTCGACCAGTAAATTTAGAAGAATGTTAATGAACTTGAATTTCACTTTGATTTTAACGTTTAAATGAGACGTTTAACGTTTAGGCATAGAAACAAGAGCTGACACCGCCAGAATAAAAAGCCTCCTAATAACCAATGAGATGAAGACTCTACGACCCATAGCGGGCGTAACACAGAGTAAGGAACTCGGAAACGAGGAGAATCTGTGATGTCGAAGATGTCGTGCTATGGGGAAGAGCACGAAGTACATTCTGGAGAGATCATGTGGGGAGAGCAGGTTCGGATCGAGTGGTGAGGATAGCAGCGGATGAGGAGATAACAAATAGCAGACCCCCTGGAAGACCACTCAAGCGATGGAAGGATAGTTGGACGTCCACCTCGCAAGTGCACACTCCGAGAATAACACGACACAGTCCTAACTAAAGCGAAAAAAAAGAAGTTTAGACGACTGACGACTTTCATACAGTGTATAACAAAAAAAAACTTTGTAAATGTAGGTACGTAATATGTTAAAATAGGGCTCAGAAAACGATAGAGATATCTAATAGAAAATGAGATGTGAACCCGACTGGTGTAAGGAAAAAAATGTTGAATAATGAGTCGCTTCAGAAGAATAATGTATGTGTAAAGAGGGTGAATCGACATCTTTGTGTTTTTTTTTCTTCGTGTTGACGACCTGTAAAGAAAATGTTATTTTTTCTTTAGGTCACTTAAGTAACACATATGTAAAATAAAGACCATCATTATTTTATTACTAAATATATTTTATGTAAAAAAAGTGTGAATTTTCTGATATCGTACGTTATTTGTTGGGAATAAAAACTACTTTGACCGCATCAACCTACTTTGAAATAAATTAATAGTAGGCTAAAATCACAATACAATATTTTTTACGTTTGTGAAATGACAGGATTTAAGTTTGTTGAATTTGGTAAAGTTTGATTCAGTTTGTGAACTCATTACTTTTAACCCAGTTAGTAATTCATTGCGGTGTATCTGTTTCAATAGAATGAGAAGAAGTGTCCTATCAAGAAAACATTAGTATGAACTCGTGAACAATATTCCGAAAAATTAAAATGTAACTATATTGAATTCAAGAGACACAATATTTTATTAAATGTTTATTAAAAACCTGTACAAAATGAGATGATTCTGTTATTTGTTTTTACTATATTGGAAAACATACAAAGAAATTTAACTGTGAAATGACTTCATTAAAATATGATTTATTACGTTTTTATATTATAAGGCTAATAAAATAAAAGAAAAAAAAATTGAAAATACTCACTCAAAAGAAAATATGTTCCTCTAAGGTGTAACGGAAGAAAAATATATAATTTTTCCTTCATCTCCTTCGACCCCTATAAGAGGACTTAGAGGGATGTTTTATTTGTATACAACATCAAAAATAAATACATAAAAACAAGGAAATTCTTGTTGTAGGATACCAACGCTACGTTGTGCTTTTGTACTACGTTATTTTGAATAATTAAGAGCAAAAGCTTTTTACGCCCACGCGTAAATATCTTCCTGTCCTCTGGGATACATTTCTGCGGACGCCACTCCACTTCTCTCTCACTCTACGCAATGTAAAATGTTTAATTATTTAAATGGTTGATGTTGCATGATACATAGAGGATTTTCATTTCTTGTATTCCACACCTTTAACCTTAAAATGAAAGACGTTGCTGTGCATATTAATAATAAACTTAAAGCTCGCTTTATGTTTATTTAATTTGAAAGAAACAAAGCTCGTTGGATATATTCCAATCCTTTCCAGTTACACTAAAATATGTTTTTTATTATGTTTTTCGGCGCATAATTCTTAGTGAAACTACATTATAACTAAGACAATACAGTGTTCAATATGTAAACACTAAAATACATACCAACATGCCATGTTCATGTTATTGTGTTTTTGTGTATATTTTTATGTACCTTAAAGAGCTGTGTTAGAGAAAAGAGCTCTATGGGAGGCATCTCACACTTAGGTCTTCTGGATCACAGATTACCAACTCTACAAAGGAGTTGGACAGAGCCAACAAAGCGGCTTACTATGATCGATGCTTTTGTGTGAGTGGTCCTATAAAGTGGAATAAATTACCTCTAGGTGTCCGCAGTGCAAAAAGTAAGAGCACTTTCTCTAAAGGACTGAAAACAGCTTTGTTTCGTAGAGCAACATAATACCATTATATCAGCGCCCTTGGGATGATCCTGAACCATTAAATGGCGCTATAATAATAATTATTATTATTATGTATGCGCATAGATGTAAAAAATGTATAAACTCTCACACCTAGTACAAACATTATAGAACGGAAAAAATCGTATAACTATAGTTTTAACTGTCATTATACTTTTTTTTAACAGATTTTTAATTATCTCAATAGAGACGAAGTTGGAATATTTATTGTAGGAGAACCGGGAAATCAAGGCACCTACAGGGCTGACGACCTGTCATCGGCTGGTTTACGTGATCACTTTATGCGCTTGCGCAACGTTCACCAATTATGCCTTTTAATGAGATCCCTATCAATTCAATTTTGAAAGTTCTATATATTGTAATACTGAAATTCTTTTCGCTTGAAAATAAGGAATTTTTACTACAGCCATCTATGGGTGAAATTATGAACAACAATCTTATTATTTTTATTTATTTTGTTGGAACGCCATCTATTGAGAGAATTGGTTTTTTTGTAAATAATGAAAGCTACAATTCTTATATCTGAGGTGACAATGCATTTTTCGCATAGAAGTCACCCCTGAATTGCGCCAGACTTATAAGGTCATTTTTGTCTTATTTACCTACTTGTACCAATGTGTAAGTAATCGAATATTTTTATTATTGCATATGCGCAAACATTGGGTTTTTTTTCCCTGTCGGGAGTCAAAGATATTTTTTAACAGATTTTTAATTAAAAATCTGTTAAAAAATATCTTTGACTCCCGACAGGGAAAAAAAACCCAATGTTTGCGCATATGCAATAATAAAAATATTCGGTCATTATACTTGTAATTATTTAATTATGAACTTCTACTTTATGAACGAGACACAGTACAAAGTAGTATAAAACAAGAAATAGATTCAACATAAAAGTACAGTAAACACACAATCGATCTGTGGGGCAAGTGTGGTCCTACCGGCGAAATCAAAACCCTCGTGATTACCCATATCAAGGATATAGGTACATAATTATCGTATGCAGTTCTATGACATCTAAAGATATTATATCCATGAAATGGGTAATCGTGAGGGTTTTGATTTCGCCGGTTGTACCAGACTCGCCCCCCAGAAGAACAATTATTTTCTGTTGAGGTAAGTAGAGAGAACCAGGCGCCACAAATTTCTGTTTTTTCATCCATTCATCGCCACATTCACAAGTATTCACTCATATAATATTCATCTGTTTAATTATTTAAACCTTACGTCTCATTCATTCGGAATGTTGTTCTCATGGTCGTGTAAACCATTTTATTTTAGCTATATAAATTTTAATCACCAGTCGTTTTTCATTCATTCTATCAATATGGCCATACCGCCGCAGTGTGTCGACTCGTATTCTGTTTCAATATACTAAAATGTGATATATTTTGAGGAAAATTTATACTTACCAACGAATATGTTCGGCATTTCACAAATGGCTTTGTGGTAAGCCAAGAATTTGTAAAATTATTTTTTAAAATACTTCTATCAACGACGTCCTTGCAGTGTTTTCGTTTTTATTTGTCGGAAACAATTACTCGGATGAATTGGATTTTTTAAATATCATTCATTTAAAAAAACTTAATGATTTAATCATTTTTGATATTTATATCGTTGAATGGTATATAAATTTAACCCAATTTTTCACAAACGAAGGCTATTTATTCAGGGGGACAATCTGGTCCAACAGGCGAAATCAAAACCCTCACGATTTCCCATATCATGGATATTATTATTAATAATAATAAACCATCCAATTACCTAAATATACATACGTCACCATGCAAAAAGCAGCCATATTAAACACATGCAGACTGGTGAGGAAATTCCTCCAAATCGACTATACAAAAGAACTTACTAACACATAAATACTACACATCGCACCAACACACAAAACACCACATTCTATACACTCATTAAGGATAGCACTTGGCAGCATTGCTCGTGTGCCCTAAAATCCCACCAGGTGATAAACCTGAAAAGGTATTAAAGAGCCCGAAATAATAATAATGAACACTTTCTTGCACCCTGCGCAAGTGGCGAGTTTATTGCCGTATGGCAATTTCTTCCAACTTACCAGTGTTTCCAGCCCAGAGAACCAATAATTGCGTGAGAAATGAATTTAAATAAATTTCTCCTCTGCTGGGAATCGAACCCAGGACGCCCGCATAGAAACCGAACGGCTTACCAACTGTACCATGGCGGACGGCACAGATGGTTATATCTTTAGATGTCATAGAACTCCATATGATAGTAATTTCCATGATATGGGTAGTCACGAGGGTCTTGATTTCGCCGGTTGGACTAGTCTTGTCCCCCAGACGTCTTGGATTGGATTTATCTAAGAAATATCAATCTAGATCGCCCTTTTCAAGTGATTCTCACTTATCGAATATTTTTATTATTGCATATGCGCAAACATTGGATTTTTTTCCCTATCGGGAGTCAAAGGTATTTTTTAACAGATTTTTAATTATCTCAATAGAGACGAAGTTGGGATATTTACTGTAGGAGAACCGGGAAATCAAGGCACCTACAGGGCTTACGACCTGTCATCGGCTGGTTTACGTGATCACTTTATGCGCTTGCGCAACGTTCGTCAATTGGTGAACGTTGCGCAAGCGCATAAAGTGATCACGTAAACCAGCCGATGACAGGTTTTAAGCCCTGTAGGTGCCTTGATTTCCCGGTTCTCCTACAGTAAATATTCCAACTTCGTCTCTATTGAGATAATTAAAAATCTGATTCTCACTTACTTCATGGGTCCGAGAATTGCACCACTAGGCCATCACTCTCCAGAATACAGCAGCCGCAACGGCATTTTCATTAACCATCAACAGGTCTTCTTCATCGCACCTCACTGGCTTATCTCGACAGATGTGGAAATGTTTGTCAGTCTGTATATCGCCGCAATTTCAGGAGACATCCACTCTTGAGTTATTGTGGGATTCAGTAGTTTGTCCTTGTAGATTGACTGTGGGCTTAACATTCTTTCCTGAAGCATTACTTTAAAATGTCGTTATACGGTAGGTATTTGAAATGAAAATAACAAAATGTTTAAAGATTTTATCATTTTTTTTCAATAACAAGTTGACATATTCTGGTGATTCAGACTGAAAACAAAATTAAAACTGTGTCTCCACCGGGAATCGAACCCAGGATCCTTTGATTAACAGTCATATATCTAACCAACTGAGCCGCGAAGGCAGACATAAATATATTCAATAGATGATTAATGATTAAAAGTAATTAATGTTAAAAACAGTTATGCAGATTTCTGATAAAGTTAGACAATAAATTTAGAACAACCTCTGACTTATATTAAGATTATATAAGTCAGATTAGTAATTTATTAATCTAAGAATAGTTATATCTGAATCCGTAAGCGAATTTTACTGAACCATGTGGTTTGTGATATATGTATGAAATAAAAAAGATAATTGATTTAATTTTGTTGTTTGATCGTATATTGTCTATTTCTCCCTAATTTTAAAACAGATGCATGCTATATATTAACAAGTTATAGTAAGTATTTATTGATACATAATGATTTTTTTACTTTTATATTGTAAACCAAATTGTAATTTAAACATACCTTTATTTTTTAAAATCAACTTAGTTACAATTTTCATCGTTGAGCATAAAATAATAAAAGTATTTGCTTTAAATTAAAGCAACATTGAATAAAAAATATAGTCCTTTTTTATAAATAAGGGCTACGGTTATTTTTGTTATTTCAAAAATAATAAAAAAGCGATGATATATTTCGGTAAAAATTCAATAGGTATACACCGTATTGTGGAGACCGATATTGAAAATAAACATCAAATCGATCATTGAAAAGTCTAAATAATTTATAAACATGAAATGCGAAACCCAAATTGGTACGTTTATGAAACTGGAATAAAGTGATTGGTTTAACGAATCGAAACAATACGTACATTAAATTATGCAATGTGTTTCAGTTTTATTGTCTTTTTCACGGCATCGAAAATAATATTTCATTCCCGATGAAAATTTTCCAAGGGAATAAATACAATGATAATATTATGATTGTGGTAAAAATTCAATTTCACAAAATACATTGTTATCTGTCGAAACGTAAACCTATTAATTATATTAAAGCATCAAATTTGTCTTGTAAATTGAATCATATTTTGTCGTATACTTTGTTATCTTAAAATCATCGGGAACATTCTCATGTGGGATTTATTGTTTGGATAGAAACCAACGTCGATTGAGCTGTGATAGCACAAATAAGAATTGACATCGGAGAAATAATGCAAGAATCTTGTTATTAGATGCTTGCATGTACATTTTCATACATACCTATGTACATGTAAATTTATGTATTTCCGCAACGTTACCAATTTACGCTACATTCAAATCTTATCTATTTTGAAGGGGGGGACTGCTGCCAACGAACCTATTTTTCAATTTGATATGCCATCATTATTTCTAATAAAACCATTTTGAAAAAAAAAATACGATGTGTTGGGTATAAATAAAGAATATAACTTAACTTTTTGATAAATAATGGCGTAGCCCGATTTTCAATGTTTATCTTATATTTTTAATAAACTATTAGGCATAGAGCATATATATATATATATATATATATATATATATATATATATATATATATATATATATATATATATATATATATATATATATATATATATATATATATATATATATATATATATATATATATATATATATATATATATATATATATATATATATATATATATATATATATATATATATATATATATATATATATATATATATATATATATATATATATATATATATATATATATATATATATATATATATATATATATATATATATATATATATATATATATATATATATATATATATATATATATATATATATATATATATATGAAATTATTATTATCTTTGGGGTTATCCCGCGTCAAAATCAGATCCTTGGAAGGATCTTTCGTCAACCGACAGTTTAAACTTTAACTTTCCAATCTTCACTTGGTGCTAGGTTCTCGGCTCGAACGGACGTGCTTGCACTGACACACGAAGCGAGAATCTATCAACAAGGCCCTGAAGATGCCTGGTGTGATCCAGGCGAAACGTCGGTTGACGAAAGATCCGTCCAAGGATTTACTACGTTTTAAAACAATTATAATTGTATTAAAACGTAGATTTGTATAGATTCATTTGCATTATATAACTTCTTTTCAACCGTTCAAAAACCAACATTTTTATACACCTGCCATGTAAATTTTGTATATAACCACTAGTCTCAGTCTTGTAGAGCATTATTCTGACGATGTGCTTTGCACGAAACGCGTCAATAATCAAATAAACACAATAGAACAATTACCAAGTATTGTTAGGTAATATCTCTATACCACGTCATATACTACCCAACGAAGTTAAAGATATTCAGTTGCATGGTTTTAGCGATGCCTCTGAAAAGGGGTATGCTGCAGTTGTTTATCTTCGAGTTCTTCAATCTAACGGTGATATATCTCTTCACCTGCTTTTATCCAAATCTCGAGTTTCACCCATCAAACAAAAGCTCACAATCCCTCGTTTGGAACTTTCTGGCTCGGTTCTGTTGGCTCAATTAATATCTCATTGTAAATCTTTGTTATCGTGTATAAAAATAGATTCTATCACCGCATGGTGTGATTCTAATGTCGTTTTATGTTGGTTAAAAACTCCTCACAATTTGAAAATCTATGAAGGAAACAGAGTTTCCAATATTCATCAATTAATCGATCCCAAATCATGGCGCTACGTGCCATCTAAACTCAATCCGGCCGATTGCGCATCAAGAGGTATAATGCCTGACCAATTAGAACATCATTTACTATGGTGGGGTCCACCATGGCTATCTAAATCATCTGATCTATGGCCCAAGTCAAATCAAAATATATCTAACATAAATATACAGTCCACTTCATTAGTCCTTGAATCTCCTCCCTTGCCCCTTGAGTGCGCATTAATAACGTATGAACCAATATATGATCTTCTACAAAAATTTAGTTCCTTGGGAAAGTTACTGAGAATAGTTTCGCTGTGCAGACGTTTTTTGGTAAACCTTAAAGGCGAAAAACGGATTACAGGTCCAGTGACTCTATCTGAATGGAAAGATTCACTATTACTTATAGTAAAATTGATACAGCAAAAGGAATTTCTAACTGACATACAACGCATAAAAGAAAATAAACTATGTTCTAATCGACTTCGTCGTTTAAAGCCGTTTTTAGACTCAAGTGGCCTGCTACGAGTTGGCGGTCGACTTGCAAATAGTAACCTTTCATATCAACGAAAACATCCTCTTCTGCTTCCTAAATCTCATGAATTGACTAAATTGCTTAATGACTATTATCATATAATATACTTGCATGCCGGTCCAAATCTACTTACATCACTTATGCAAAATCATTTTTGGATTTTATCTTCCAGAGATATCATACGTCAACGAATTTTCAAATGTATTCAATGTTTTCGTCTTAAACCGCGATCTATCGAGCCTATAATGGCACCCCTACCTCTGGAACGGGTTCGCCCATCCAGAGCTTTTCTAAAAGTAGGAATTGACATGGCTGGACCATTTACTATAAAGGTCAGTAATCTTCGAAACGCGAAAAAACTAAAGGCTTATCTTTGCGTTTTTGTTTGTTTTTCAACCAAAGCCATACATTTGGAAACAGTTTCAGATCTATCATGTGAAGCCTTCCTGAGTGCATTCGATCGATTCACGTCACGACGAGGTCTATCATCCGATGTATATTCCGATTGCGGAACAAACTTTGTCGGATCTCGTAATCATTTATTAGAAGTTGACAAGTTCTATGCTAACGATGAAAATCATAAAAAAATATCATATCATCTGTCCAAGCGACAAATCAATTGGCATCTTAATCCTCCTTCCTCTCCTCACATGGGTGGTTTGTGGGAAGCTGCAGTGAAATCTGCAAAAAATCATCTTAAACGTGTCATAGGTGATCAAATCCTAACATTTGAAGAGCTCAGTACATTGTTCACTCGTATTGAAGCTGTTCTTAATTCTAGACCACCCTGCCAAATATATCTTGATTGACAATTCATCAAAGTTGCGTGTATTAATCATTCTTTTATTCGTTTATTTTTTTCTATGTTTTATTATTTTTTTTTTTTTTTTTTTATGTTATTCATTTTTTTTTCTATTGTTTAATCATTTCATATAATAAAGCCACTGCTTTATTCGGTGGGAGTATGTTGCGTGCAATATATTTAAATAATATCAAATTACATAGATTTATGCAAGATCGATTAAAACCTATATCCGTCTCCTTCACTCCTATATATTTCCGTATCCTACCATATTCATCGCCCCAGATCATTATCGAACGTGTCGCTGTCAACATCGATTGCGAAATCGGAGTATTAAAAATCAATAACATATCATCTGTCGATCTACATAATAAAATTAATTCTATATTGCTAAATAATCAATAATCGTGAAATCATAAATCATAGTGTTTTATCAACATTCATCATACAGTGTAAAGTGCAAGTTAATTAAAGGGATTAATTACAATCTGTAAGTACAACACATTCTCATTTGAACTTTGTAGCAAATATTAAAAGACTCAATTTTTAAAAACTACAAAACAACACTCTTTGTTCACTTATCGTCCGAGTTTCTGGCTACGTGTAGCTCCCATTTCCATTTCATAGCCGCCACACTGTGGGACTATTTTTATTTATTTTTGGCAAAGAAGTATTTAGGTGTAGAATTTAAATTAATCAGAAGGATAGATTTGCGTGTTCAAAGATTAAATAAAATATAAAATACTTCCTGACCAATAGATATACTTTAGGTAGCAACTGATAATTATTTATAAATGAAAGAGCACTTACTCAGTATACAATTTATTGCGGCTTATTTGGTACAATTATTAAAACTATTTAAATATTTTATTTTCGCTGAGAGATACCGAAGAAACCATCACGGTGTACGTCTAGCGTCCTGGTCTGAGAAAATCTGAATAGTGCAAGTAGGTGCTGCGCCAATATATATAGAGGCGGCGTGTGTCTAGTCGCGTTGATTATATTATGTAGACTTCCGCCACATATTTTACTTAAATCACACCATATTTACAATGACAACAACAAGTAGGTATACTACTGCTGTCCAACTAGAAAACCCAGTTCTAGGGCTACCAGTTTTTCAATTTTTAGTGACAATATAAACCAAAATCAACTTTATTTTTAACTTTGTTTACACCACGTGTCGATTGAATTTGCGACCGGTTTCGGAACTAACCGTTTCCTCCTCAGGCAGAATTTCAACTGCCTGAGGAAGCAACGGTTAGTTTTCAACCTGCCTGAGGAGAGAATGGTTAGTTCCGAAACCGGTCGTAAATTCAATCGACACGTGGTGTAAACAAAGTTAGTGATATAAATAATTTTTGTTAAAATGTACCACAAAGATAAAAATACGATATTTGCCAATATAAACAAATTATGAACAAGGTGATCCCGTTCCACATTAAATAGGCACACAATCTCAGTAAGACTAGAATTATATATTCACACTAAGATGAAGTTTGTAGTCATTTATATGTTAATTCATTCATTCATTAATAGTAGGTATCACGGCATATCCCACAATGTGTGGTAACCAGCGACATATGTGCAGGTTGTGACATCTTATAAAAGGAAGCATTATACATGCGTGTGTACACACACTAGTCTCGTCTTGCCTGGAAAGGAACTATGTACATTCAGAATGGGTGGTGAACCTCATTACTGAACTATGTGAGATGTTATTTAGCCCTTATATGTTAACCTACTTTATCATATTTTACATATAATAATGTAACTGTTAAATTAATAATTTTAAAGATACGACAAAACACAATATAAAAAATTCTCTATTTACATTTCGAAGAAAATATATATTGAAACATTGAAAGACACTCGCGCTGTATATTTATAAAACATTATATTTTTATTATTTCTGGGAACTGTGGGACTGGCACGGTACCTTTCTAAAAAATTACAGAGGTTAGAATACAATTACTCTGGCGATACTTTGATTGAAAAACATTTATGCAAATTTGTATGTAAATGTTATGCCGAATTTTACATAGTATAATTGAATTTGTATGCAAACTTGTCATAAACAATATTGGCTAGGAGGCTTGTGCAAAATTCAATATCAAGTAGGTACCTAAATTGGTATTATAAAGGAGTTTCTGTGTTTGTTTTGTCTAATAAATACAAGCTGATTCTAAGGAGGAGAGGACAGCCATTTAAAGGTTTCGACCGGTTAAAAGTTTGTTGGAATAAAGTCCTTGGCAAATTTATTTCGTGTCGTAGGTTAACTTTCACGAATAAGATTGAATACACCCACATTTTTATTTAACTTGCTTTTTATAAATTGCGTTTATACAAAGCTTATTTAAAGCTGTCACCGTGTACTCATTTCAAAATGATATTTTTCATCATACATTTTAATGAGCTAGTAACAATCTGTTAATACTTTGAACTTGAACATTAATCAATTGATTAGGGGAAAATATAAAAACATATTTATTTTTAATTTTATTTATTCACGTGAACATTTTTGATGTCAAAAAAAAAACCTCCCCACTTCTTCCTTTCATCAAACCCCTAGTATATATATATATATATATATATATATATATATGTATATACATTTTTTTATTTTTTTTTGTGTTAAGTGATTGTGTTTATATGCTTATATATATATATATATATATATATATATATATATATATATATATATATATATATATATATATATATATATATATATATATATATATATATATATATATATATATATATATATATATATATATATATATATATATATATATATATATATATATATATATATATATATATATATATATATATATATATATATATATATATATATATATATATATATATATATATATATATATATATATATATATATATATATATATATATATATTTTTATCTCGGTTTTCCCGTGTCAGTAGGTCTTGACTAAGACCATTTGTCTTCCGACGTTTCGCCTGAATATCACCAGGCATTTTCAAGGACTTAACGAAAAGCACGCGCGCGACACACGTCTACTCACAGTGATATTCAGGCGAAACGTCGGAAGACAAATGGTCTTAGTCAAGACCTACTGACATGGGAAAACCGAGATAAAAATATTATAACATATTTCACCCGTGAAAACATCAAATATAACATATATATATATATATATATATATATATATATATATATATATATATATATATATATATATATATATATATATATATATATATATATATATATATATATATATATATATATATATATATATATATATATATATATATATATATATATATATATATATATATATATATATATATATATATATATATATTGTTATGAAATTAAGTACTATTTCTATTTAAATTGAAAATTTAAATAGAAATATTTTGAAAATAAGAACCCAAGAAAAATGAAAACAAAAGATTTGAGTAGTGAGTTGGAAAAACTAGACAAACCTTGTAAAAATATAAATTGTAAAAATAAATAAGACTTTGAACCATAATAAAATAAATAAATATAAATTTCGGTACATTTGGTGTCAGGTGTGGGGTATAAAAATACCCAAGTATTTTTTGTGTAAGAAAAAAATAAAATAGTTATTTATAAAGACATTTATTATGGCATCAAAAAAAATAACTCTTTTAGAGTTGAAAGTGGTTGATTTAAAACATGAGTTGGAGGAGAGAGACGCTGATACATCAGGAAATAAAAATGCACTTCAACTACGGTTGAGAAAAGTGATGCAAGAAGTAGGTGAGGATCCAGACACATACCTTTTTGAAATGCCTTGCTCTAACAACGATCTTTGTCAAGTCTTAAAAGAACATTCCAGAGACATAGAAGAGAAGTTTCAAGAACATTCCAGAGATATAAAAGGAGAAATTAAAGAAATCAAAGGAGAAGTAGCGATGCTTCAAAAGCATTCAAATACTATAGAAAAGAAATTCCAGAATTATTCTATGACCTTTGATGAGAAGATAAATGAATTAACTAAACAGATGAAAGTTTTGGAGAATCAAGTGCTTCCTTCAATCACGCCAATGAATTCCGAGCAAAATTCAGCTGTAGATACAAATTTTAAGTGTGTAGAAGATACAAGAGTACCAACAGTGGAGTGCGTGCGAAATGATATGCCAACCTTTGATGGAAAATGCCCCTGGGAAGAATATTTAACATTGTTCGAGACAGTGGCCATGATAAATGGCTGGTCCATGACAAGAAAGGCCTCAGTGTTGAGTGTATCATTACGAGGTGATGCTTTAAAAGTTTTGGAGACAATTCCTCTAGCTGAGCGACGAGATTTAAAATTGTTGATTGAGAGACTTGAGATGCGATTTGGACATAAGCACATGGAACAGTTTTACAGGTCACAACTTAAGAATCGTAATCAGAAATCTAATGAAACTCTCCAGGAATTTGAGGCGGATATAGCGCGTCTAATTAGATATGCATACCCTACGGTTCCTGATGATGTGTGTGAAAGCCTTGCAGTAGAAAAGTTCTTGGATGGATTGTGGGCAAATGAGACACAACAAGCTGTAAAACTAGCTAGACCACAAACTTTGAGTGACGCTCTAACCCAGGCACTCGAATTTGAATCTATAAAAAAATCTTTACGAGGTCATGCTCAAGCCCGCGTTGTTGAGGCCGTTGAAGAGAATCAAAAACTCATCGAATGCATTGTCGAAAAGGTGATGAAGGCATTGCAAGGAAGAAAAAGACAGTTTCGCTGCTGGGGTTGTGGACGAGCTGGACATCTACGTAATCGGTGTCCAAATGAAGCAACAACGCATCAGCAACAGCCACAGGAAAACTAAAAAGGGTTGATGGGAAGGGGCAACTGTTGACCTACATTACCAATGCCTCAAAGAGATCTGCAGTTGTTGCATCATTCAGTGGTCGAGATACCAGTATGTTTATAAATGGCAAAGTAAATGGAAAGAATTTGAAACTTTTGCTGGATACTGGAGCAACGATGACAATCATGAGACCAGATTTGCTTTATAACAAAAAGTGTATTACACCAACTAAATGGACATTACGAACAGCTACTGGGGAGTCGGCATCTATATGTGGTGAGACATATGCCAACTTTCAAATTGGTAGTTCTATCTTCGATCATCAGGTGCTAGTGGCGAATATAGAGGAGGAAGTTATTCTCGGAATGGACATAATGGCGAAATATGGATTCCAGTTGGATCTAAAGAGGCGATCTTTGAAAATTGGAGATGAAGATGTTCTCGTGCAAGAGCGTGAGGAATTTTCTACACGTGTTCTTGCAGCGGATGTTGTAACTATTCCAAAACAAAGTGAGATGTTAGTACGAGTCAATTTAGACTGTGTTATCCCGAATGGACATGTTTTGGTTGTGGAGTCCAACGCCAACAATGAAGCAGGAAAAGGAGTATTAATTGCAAGAGCACTGATTCAAAACCAAAAGGAAATTTTAGTCAGATTAATGAACATAAATGAATATCCAGTAACTGTCAAAAAAGGAGCTTATTTAAGTGTGTGTTCATCAGTTTCATCAGTAACACAAAATGCCTGCATCGCACAAGTTTCTTCAGAGGATGTACCAAAACATCTTGAAGACTTTGTAAAAGATGCTTGTAAGGAACTTACCAAAGAACAAAGCAAACAAATTAGATACCTCATTGCTCATTATCAAGATGTTTTTGAGAATGCGAGTCTTTCTAAAGGAAGAACCAATGTTGTTCAACATCAAATAGATACGGGTGACGCAAGGCCTATCCGCCAATTACCTAGAAGGCTACCATTAGCAAAGCGGGCGGAAGCAGATCAAATTATTCAAGACATGGAAAGGGATAGCGTTATTCAACCATCAAGCAGCCCATGGTGTTCACCAGTAGTGTTAGTTAAAAAAAAAGATGGCTCAACTCGGTTCTGTGTGGACTTTCGCTTATTGAATAATGTAACTAAGAAGGATAGTTATCCACTGCCTCGAATCGATGACACCCTATTGATACGATGATACATTGGCTGGTTGTAAGATCTTCTCAACTTTGGATCTAAAGAGTGGTTATTGGCAGGTTGGATTGGAACCCAAGGATAGAGAAAAAACGGCGTTTTCTGTAGGAAGTGGATTGTGGCAATTCAAAGTGATGCCATTTGGACTTTGCAATGCACCGGCTACGTTTGAACGACTAATGGAAAGTGTGCTAAGAGGATTATCGTGGGAGACCTGTTTGGTATACTTAGATGACATCATCGTACTTGGGAAGCGTTTTGAAGAACATTTAGGAAATTTGGAACAGGTATTTTCACGATTGAGGTCGGCCAACCTTAAACTCAATTGCAAGAAATGTATATTGTTCCGAAAGCAAGTCAACTATCTAGGTCATGTTGTCTCTGAGGAGGGAGTAGCAGTAGATCCTGAGAAGATTAAAGCTGTTCGAGATTGGCCAGTACTTAAAGACAAACATGAAGTAAGAAGCTTTTTGGGTCTGAGTACCTACTATCGACGATTTGTTCCAGGCTTTGCTGACATCGCAAAGCCACTGACAAAACTCACGGAGGAAAGCAGTGAATTCATATGGGATTTCAAGTGCCAACATGCATTTGAAGAATTAAAACAGGTTCTAATTAATTCTCCGGTTTTGAGTTATCCTCGAGCTGAAGGAATGTTTATTCTGGATACAGATGCAAGTAACGTTGGTATCGGAAGTGTGCTCTCCCAAGTACAAGATGGGGCAGAACGCGTGATTGCTTACTTCAGTAAAGTATTGTCGAAACCAGAACGCAATTACTGTGTAACACGAAGAGAATTGCTTGCTGTTATCAAGTCAGTTGAGCACTTTCGCAAGTATTTATATGGACGGAAATTTCTTTTAAGGACAGATCACTCGGCACTTGTGTGGCTTTTGCGATTCAAGAATCCTGAAGGTCAAGTGGCAAGATGGATAGAGAGATTGCAAGAATATGACTATGATTCTGAACATCGAGCCGGACTTCATCATAGAAATGCCGATGCACTGTTAAGGCGACCATGTCCAGAGGATTGCCAGCACTGTAATAAGGCTGAGGAAAAGTTTTTTATAGCTTGTAGAACCACGGTCGTTGACAATTTTTGGCAAGATGATGAAATACGAGCAGACCAATTGGAAGACCCAGATCTCAAGTTTGTAATGCAGTGGAAGGAAAATGATCAAAGACCTTTATGGGAAGAAATAGCTTCACTATCTCCAAATATTAAGTCATACTGGGCTCAGTGGCAATCCATTGTCGTGGAAAATGGGTTGTTAAAGCGTGTATTGGAGAATGAAGATGGAACACAGCAGAGACAACAACTATTGATTCCAACGAAGAGAATTCCTGAAGTTCTTAAACTGCTTCACAATGATGTGTCTGGGGGACACTTGGGAGTTAAAAAAACCACAGAAAAAATTTGTCAACGTTTTTATTGGGTCAATTACAATGGAGATGTAAAAGATTGGTGTAGAAGATGTGTAACTTGGTGTAACTTGTGCCACTTCAAACGGACCTCAGAAACGAAGGCGTGCGCCAATGAGGCAGTATAATGTTGGTAGCCCATTTGAAAGGATAGCCATTGACATAGCGGGGCCGTTTCCCACAACGGAAAGAGGGAATAAATATATTCTGGTAGCAATGGACTATTTTAGTAAATGGACAGAAGCCTATGCACTACCGAATCAAGAAGCTACCACTGTTGCTGAAGTCTTGGTAAGGGAACTGATAAGTCGTTTTGGAGTACCATTGGAGTTACACTCGGACCAGGGAAGAAACTTTGAATCAGCCGTATTCCAGGGAATTTGTGAAGCATTAGGAATTCGAAAGACGAGAACAACTGCTTTGCATCCACAGTCGGATGGAATGGTGGAGCGAATGAATCGAACAATTGGAAGATTTTTGTCAAAAGCAGTGTCCGATCACCAGAAGGATTGGGACGAATACATCCACTTGTTCTTATTAGCTTATCGAGCAGCAATTCATGAGACAACAGGGCAAACACCGGCAAGTGTGATTTTTGGCCGTGAGTTACGGTTACCTTGCGACCTGTAGTATGGATCTAAGCCTGGAGAAGATCTAGTTGGAGAAGATTATGTGTCAGATCTTCGGAGGAAAATGAATGCCATACATGACCGTGTACGGTCCAATATTCAAGTAGCTAGTGACAAGATGAAGGAGCGATACGACATTAAAGCTGTGGAAGGTGGTTATCAGGCTGGAGACTTGGTTTGGTTATTTAATCCACAACGACGACGAGGCTACTCACCAAAGCTTCAGAAATCCTGGGAAGGACCGTATGAAGTGATCAAAAGGATTAATGATGTGGTTTATCGTATACGAAGAAAACCAAATGGGAAGCCAAGAGTGGTACATTTCAATCGCCTGGCTCCCTTTTTAGGTGATAACAAGGATGAGAAAAAAAATCCAGTTGCTCAAGTTTGCAATGTCCAAAGTGAAGAAAAGACCTTCGAGGAATTCATGATGACTCCTTATCGACGCACTCGCCATGGTGTGACTGTGGAAATTGAGCAAGACCTCTTCGATATCCCAGAAGATAATGTTTTAGCTTACTGTGTGGCTCAAGACATGAAGATGACTAGTGGTATAGCCAAAGTTATCATGAGAAATTATGGGATGTTATATGAGCTAAAAGCCAAGAATCTGAAGATTGGAGAAGCGGTCCATTCACAGCATGGAAAACAGCATTTATTCTACATGACGAATAAGGAAACGTCTGAGGAACGAGCAGAGTATGCTCAGATGTGGAACTGTCTACGAAGTATGCGGGATCAAATGTTACAGTTGAATCTTATGAAGCTCGGCATTCCAAAGATCAGTGATGGTATGGATTGGAAAGTGGTTCGGAATATGATAGAAGAGATTTTTCATAATACTGGAATTAATGTTCTAGTTTGCTGCTATAATCCAAGATACAGTAAAAATATAAAAAAAAGTGTACCATGTTACTTTTTCAAAGCATCTCACTGTAGAGAAGGTTCAAAATGCCGATTTATTCATCTAGAGAATTCTGTTCGGGACGAACTGAACTAAGAGGGAGGCAGTGTTATGAAATTAAGTACTATTTCTATTTAAATTGAAAATTTAAATAGAAATATTTTGAAAATAAGAACCCAAGAAAAATGAAAACAAAAGATTTGAGTAGTGAGTTGGAAAAACTAGACAAACCTTATAAAAATATAAATTGTAAAAATAAATAAGACTTTGAACCATAATAAAATAAATAAATATAAATTTCGGTACAATATATATATATATATATATATATATATATATATATATATATATATATATATATATATATATATATATATGTATATATATATATATATATATATATATATATATATATATATATATATATATATATATATATATATATATATATATATATATATATATATATATATATATATATATATATATATATATATATATATATATATATATATATATATATATATATATATATATATATATATATATATATATATATATATATATATATATATATATATATATATATATATATATATATATATATATATATATATATATATATATATATATATATATATATATATATATATATATATATATATATATATATATATATATATATTATATCTATATCTATTTTATTCAAAAATAAAAAAACTGTTGGTTTTTTTGGTACCTACCGTTTGTTTCCCAGAACAGCCATATTAAAATCATCACACTAATAAGAAAAAAGTTAACTTATTATTCTGGCGCAGTTCAGGAGTGACATCTGTACAAAATCACTAAAGATTAGTGATTTTATTGTTGACAATCCAATTCCTCAATGGATGTCGTTACAAAAAGGTTTCTTATTCACTTCATAGTCCCGTATGTTTCTTAGAACAGCCAGGTATTTTTGATATTTTATCTCAAAATATCGAGGTATATAAAACTAGACATAAAACACTTTATTGTGTCTTGCGTAATATGATTTTTTTATTTATATGGTTCCGATTTGGGTCCATTATACATACTCTTCCAAAGAAGCGCACTACGTAGCGTTGGGGAGGGTTTGCAATCTAATCAAGAAAATATTAATACGGGTTTAATTTTCAAGACCCTTCGTGACGGCCTTTTTGAGTTGACGGCCTTCGTGGCTCAGTTGGTTAGATATCTGACTGCTGAGCCAAGGGTCCCGGGTTCGATTCCCGGTGGAGACACAGTTTTAATTGTGTTTTCAGTCTGGATCTGTGAAACGATTAATATCTTAAGTCTCCAGAATGTGGCAACTTGTTATTGGGTACGTGTTACATTAATATTTGACATAGTACCTGTTAGTTGACCGAGAAGCAATTTTAAATAAATAAATAAATACGACCCGGGTTGTAAGAGGGTAGAATCACTGAAATCGAAAGATCGTTCCACAGCCGGGCTGTTGTGTCAATAAAAGAGTTCAAGAAGCGACTGGTTCGTGTACATTGAATAATCGGGCATATTAGCGCTTTTTTAGATAATAAAAATTTGATATTATGAAAAAAACGAAATATCTCTAGATTCTCATTGTGTAGGTACAACATGACACAAAACAGAAATTTCATGCTGAAACGATCGTTTTATTTAGGTATAAATATGTTTTAACTGTTCCTGCTATTCATCCAACAATCGATTTGTTCAGGAGAACTTTGTTCTCTTAACATATCGACAATGTATCAAGCCAGAATATGCGAGAATTGTATGGAGAGGTCTACTTTTTTCACGGCTTTTCCAACTTTGAAGTCAAAAAACACCAACTTAGAGGCTTCGCAGCATATATGTTCCATACACGGATTTACTCAGAATTCGGAGTAGAACATTTCGTGTGTCTGTGTGTGTGTGTGTGTGTGTGTGTGTCTGTGTGTGTGTCTGTGTGTGTGTCTGTGTGTGTGTCCGTCCCCCCCTTATAACTTTTGTTCCGCTCAATTTACAGAGCCTAAAATTTCAGAATATATAAACAGTTACAGGCCTACAAAACTTTTATACTCGGAATTTTGAATTTTTTGTTTCAGTCAGGGGTTATCAACTTTTTAATTTTTATTTTATTTTTCCATATATCTCAGAAACCATAAACGCTAGAACGCTGAAAATTGGTACAAACATAGACAAATACAAAATCTCAAATTAGTTTTTTCAGAAAAATTCCAGGGTTTCTCAAACATTTTTTATTAAGAAAAATATTTTTTTTATGATAAATTTATGAGTTTAACTGCCTATATTTCCAAACTTTTACAATTATCGAAAAAAGCCGAAACACCCCAACTAGATAATTTAATTTTCTATAAAAAATATCAACATTGTATTAGAAGATCTCAATTTTTTTTTAACAATTTTTTTAAAAATTGAATTTAGTGACGACATCGCTTCATACATTTTGTATGGCAGTCGCCTATACACAATATGTAAGAAGACTTAATAGTTTGATACTTCATCTTCAAACATACATACATACCATCATGCTATTTGCATATTCTGGGTAGGAAAAAGGATCTTCCTCCATACTATCCTATCTTGACATACATACCTACATATGTTGTATAGAAAACAAAATATCTGAAAATATTCAATAATTTGTATCTATGGGTTTATAGTTTGGTACATATTCTTCAACTATACATACTATCGCTATCGACAGTTGGATCTCATGTGTTACATGCAACTAGTCTTTTTAAATTTGGGAATAGAAAATTTGACGTAAATCACATAAAATGTTATCTGTTTCGAAGCGATTATTCCATGACGCTCAATGAGGCATCTCTTATGATAATATTGACAAAACATTTCTGTCCGAATTTCGTTGTATTTTTTCACAGTATATATTTTTGTATCTGGAACATTTTTCCCCTGGGATAGCGCTTTGCTTCTCAGTACATAGAAACATAATGAAGGGAGTTTGGATGGGATGTGAAAAAGAAGGTAGTTGTTGATCCGGATTAAACGGAGAAGAAAAAACAAAAGTCGACTGATCGCTCCATAATCGGGATGCTGCATTGATAAATAAGTTTGTGGGGTGATTAGTGTGCCAAGTCGAAGATTAATAAAAATCGACTGGAGATTTTTACAGTGCTCGATTTATTCACCGAGTCCTCACTCTCACCTTGCGGTGAGGGTTTATCGTTGTTAGCTGCATAAAAAAAAAGTTTTGTACAAATATAAAAATGTTTGCATTCCCAATTTATTAAACTTCGGATTTGTACGTAAACAGTATTCGAATGTATGTAACTACTCGAAGGAGTACTTTTTTACCAAGTCTAATATGAGTCGCGAGTAAATAAATTTCTTTAAATATAAACGTTTTAACTGTTTTTATAGTAAACATACTCGTCAAGCCCTGAGATTTTGGATTCATTTGTACGATAATTTCCCTGTTGCAGTCTGTTGTTCGTGGAGCTGCTGGGAGGGTAACCCTTGCTATGATTCACGGGCCTTCACGAGTGTGGTTGGACTCTTAGTGGCAGTGGTATGAAATATGCATGGTGGTAGTTCTTGTTTCGTCCGACGAGCAGCCGCTCCGGGGATGAACAGAACACTTTAGTTCTATAACGTTCCCTATGGAGTGGGGTAGGTGACTGCGACTTTTCCATAAATGTACGATAATTTTCAAATTTGAATATAAATGTAGCTTGGTACGTTAAGTAAAAGGATTATATTTTAGCAAATAATATATATTTTTCTTTTTTTTCAGGAAATCAAATTCGAAAGCTTGGAATCGATTGAAGAGATTCGATCAATGTAAGTATATTTAATACTTAATTACCTATTTATAAAGACAGTTAAATGAAGCAAACAAATATAGGCGCTTCAGAACAGCTAAGTGATATTAAACCTTTACAAAATGAGGTATATCAAACTACATACAATAATACTCGCCATTTTGCTTGGGATTTTAATATCATTGACTCCCGACGGAAAAATCCAATGTTTTGGCATATGCAACATAAAAAAACAAGCAAATGAGTTTATAATTCTGTCGCAGTTCAGGGATGACATTCTGTGCGAGAGCATTGTCACTTCACGTATAAAGACTGTTGGTACCATTGTTTTCAAAAAAACAATTTCTCAATAGATGGCGTTACAAAAAGGTTTCTTCGTTACTTCATAGTGGCGAAGGTGTTTTGATGAATTTAAATAAATTTATCCTCTGCTAGGGATCGAACCCAGAACGCCCGTACAAAAAAATATATAAAGTATATAGAACTTTCAAAATTGTATTGATAAGGGAACTTAATAATATGACATAATTGGTGAAGGTTGCGCAAAAGCATAAAGTGATCACGTAAATCAGCCCATGACAGGTCGTAAGCCGTATAGGGGGCTTGAGTTCCTGGTTCTCCAATAATATTACAAATTCGTCTCTATTGCGATGTTATAAATTAGTCAAAAAAATGGATATTACATAAATAACATTTGAAGGTTCTCGTCTGATAACATTAGTCCTTTTACTTAATGTGTCTATTTTTTTTTGATAAATACCAAGTATGTACGGGAATTCTTTGCTCTTTATGAGTTGTTACTCACTGGGTTGATTTAACAATTTGATATTGATCAAGGTAGATTGGCACTGACATGGGACTTTAAGAGGCAGTAAAGCTTGTAGCAATGTCGTCAAATACGCTTGAGGGGTCTGAAAGGCACTTGACCGCGGGTTACTTCTCGTTAAGTACTCCCCTACATCTTGTTATATGGGCACAAACTTTATCCGTGAACCTTTTTCCCGTTTCTTAAGTGGCCAATAAACCCTTTGTTAATCGATTATTGGGTAGGTGGCAGCTATGATGATACCTTATTTTACGCATGTATACATACAAAGATATATGTATTCATCCACTACAGATTTCAAGGAGACGACATCGTCTCAACGCAGATAATAGTATCTTCTTTCTATAAAATATTCTACCGAGTCAAAAAAATATAACAGAATAAACATTATTGAAGATCTAAGTATTTAAACCAGGCGGCTTACTCTCCACTGCAAATCCGATCCCAATACAATTCGATTCGCTAAGAACCTACCTTTGTAACGGAGAATGAATGCGGTAGATAGGTATGTTTTCCAACTGTCGATTCGTTCATGAGAATTCAATTATCTTAATGAATCGACATTATTAAGCCAAGATGCGTGTACGAAGGAAAATTTTGTATGGTGTAGTGGACTTTTTGCATGCTAATAACACCAACTAGAGGCCTCGCAGCATATATGTTCCTATACATGGATTTACTCAGAATTCAGAGTAGAACATTTTATGTGAGTTTTGTGTGTCTGAGTGTGTGTGTCTGTGTGTGTGTCTGCGTGTGTGTGCGTGTGTGTGTCTGTGTGTGTGTGTCTGTGTGTCTGTCTGTCCCCCCCTTATAACTTTTGATCCGCTTAATTTACAGAGCCCAAATTTTCAGAATATATAAACAGTTATAGGCTTACAAAACTTTTATACTCAGAATTGTGAATTTTTGTTTCAGTCAGGGGTTATCAACTTTTGAAATTTTGGTTAATTTTTCCATATATCTCAGAAACCATAAAAGCTACAATGCTGAAAATTGGTATAAACATAGACAAATACAAAATCTCAAATTAGGTTTTTCAAAAAAAATCCTTTTTTTTTAAATTCCAGGGTTTCTCAAACATTTTTTACTAAGAAAAATATTTTTTTTAGGATAAATTTATTAGTTTAACTGCCTATATTTCCAATTTTTTAAAAAATATCGAAAAAAGCCGAAACACCCCAACTAGATAATTTAATTTTCTATAAAAAATATTAACATTGTATTTGTACATCTCAATTTTTTTTTAACAATTTTTAGAAAAATTGAATTTAGTGACGACATTGCTTCATACAATTTGTATGGCAGACGCTTATACACAATATGTAAGAAGACTTAATAGTTTGATAGGTACTTAATATCCCAACATACGTACAGAACCATCATGGTGTTTTCATATTCCGGGTAGGAAAATAGGACTGACCTCCATACTGTCCTATCTTGACATACATACCAACATGTGTAAAATTTTTCAATAATTTGGATTTATGGGTTTATAGTTTGATTCTTATTCTTCAACTATACATACTATCGCTATCGACAGTTGGATCTCATGTGTTACATGCAACTCGTAATAGTAATAGTCGTTCATTTGAATGTACGCAGGCGACGGATAGGTACATAAGTTCTAAATGAAAATTTGAAATCGGGATCGGATTCGAGTTTCAATAGTAAGGCTACAGACATATAACAATCTGACTAATAAGACGTAATACTAAACAAACTAAAAATGAACTTATAATTCCAGCGCATTTCAATTTATATAATTGTGCGAAAACATTGTTACATAATTTAGGTATAAGGATTGTTGCTTTCAATGTTTATTAACCAATTTCTCAATAGATGGTGTGACAAAAAAGTTTAGACAATTCATAGATGGCGATTGTGTTTTTTTTCAGCTTATTTTCAAATGAACAGATGTTACAAATAACTTTAAAAAATAAATTTTATTGATTTTAGAATTCAATAGGAAGGCATAATCGGTGAACGTTGCGCAAGTGCATAAAGTAAGCCAGCCGACGACTGGTTGTAAGCCCCGTAGGTGCCTTAAGTTCCTCGTTCTCTTATAATGTTCCATTTTAGTTTCTATTGAGATGTAAAAAAAGGATACATTTTGTTTTCATATAATATTTGCACCATTATTATTGTTCATTCTCAATAGCAGCGGTCGGGGAACTTTTTTACCCATTACCCCAAAATACTTTTTCGTAACTCGATATTACCCCTTTCCCCCATTTTGAAAAGAAGATAATAATGTTTATTTAAACAAACATTATTTATTGAATTAATTTACACGGAAAATAAAAAAAAAGTTACATGAAAATAGTAAGTATGTAATAGACAAACAAAATAAACTTCTCAAATTGGATCAAACAAAAATTCAACAACAAACACGTTTACGAAATAGCAAACTAGAATAATTTGTTAATTACCCCAAAAAAATCATTTTTACCCCATTTGGGGTAATTTACCCCGGTTCCCCGACCGCTGCTCTATAGAGATGGAAAAATTGGCAATAAAATATCAATAAAAAAATGATTATATTTGAATTAATTTATTATAAATATTACCTCCTTTTTTAATATTTTCTGTGATCATGTCGATTTTTTTATTTGTTACGCTATTTTTTTGATGAGGAGCTTATTTTACATGGAATTTGAAAGCACTAGTTTTATTTACACTTTTTTGTTTAAGACACTGGTATCGATCAATCGAAAAACATCATCAAAGTTTTTGTATTTTATTTTCTTTCGTCATGGAGTTTCACCAAGAATCACTAAATAGATTAAACACCGAATGTACTCGAAACTTAACGCTGGAGATTGCTTTATGTCAATATGTAGATCCGCCTTTGTACATGAATGAAATTAAATATTCATAATGTTAATGCCAAAATGTATTTTATCCACATATATAAAAATCCTCAGCTAATAATTATAAGATCATGTTTTTTTTTAATTTTTGATACGAAAATATTCGTCTTACTAGAGCACAATTTCTTTGAGACCTTAATGCTGATATACAAAATAATGCCAAAAGGTAACGTACATTATATAAATAAATATATCAGAAATAAAAATAAGCCTAGTGTAATGAAAAATAGGGAGAAAGGCTATAGGAAAATATGTGTAATAACAGACTCATTGCGTATTTTGAAAAATCGTGTGTAAAAGAAATTGTTAGATATATACCAGGAATTTATAAGGAGATGGTATTTAAATATAAGATTGATTTTGATTACTCAATTTAAAGGAATTTTTATCAGAAGATTATTTGCATGTTCCAAAGTATTGTCAAAACTCATCTCTTTATATTAGATATTCTAAAGACAATAGATATTGGGGCAACTTCTTCTTTTTCTTCTTCCTTTTCATAGATCCGAAGATCTGTTTCCACCGCTATTCTGTCTCCTGCGATGTGGACTGCCAACTGTCTCGCCAGCTGGGTTCTCCTGGAGAGCGATACGTGGGAGTCTATTTTCAATTTTCAGCCATTCTGTTTACATGTGAGCTCCAATCTCGCCTCCGCTGTCTTCCCCATCTGACGATGTCTTCCGTACTACACTTTTTTCTTATTTCAGTATTTCGAATTCGGTCTCTTAGAGTGTTTCCGGTTATACATCTCAATGTCCTCATCCCTGATGTTCTCAGAAGATATTTTGTTCTCGTTGTGTCTGCTCTGGTCTCTACTCCGTAGGTGGCAATGGGGCAACTGATAATTTATATAATGAAAGATAGTTCTCACTCTGTCAGTTATTTATTTCAATTAAGGTGACATTTTAGTTGTTTAATAATAATGATAATATTTAATTAATACAGAATAAGAATGTCGAGGAGAGGAGGAGAATTCACGATACGTCAAACCACGGCACTGGAAATAATCCCGAATGATTAGCGTAGGTGGGGACAACTGTTTATGTATATCTTCCGCTAGTTAGGGATGGGCGGACATATAGGGATGTTCCGCCACAACTGTATAAAGTTTATACAGTATACTATAAAGCATATATGCTATTATTTTTGTAAAGCACACTAACTGATTCTTTATTATTAATTTTATTTATTTATACACAAAGTATGAATAAATTATTATTGCATATTGGGTGACAAATTGTCAAAAATTTTCCCAACCAACCATAAATTTTACACAAATATTAACGGAAAATTTGTAGTTAAATATTTTAATTATGTAAAATGTTGTTTCCCCAAAATCAATAGGTATAATATTTTACAATAAATGTGTGTTTATATTTCCCCGTAATTATGTGCAAAAAAAAACTGTCACTTTACATATTTTATACTTTTATAGTAGTTAGTTTCCTAGAAATTTCCCTAAAAAAATCGTGTTCGTGTGGCTAACAAATTCAACCGCCATTTAATGTGTGTTTATATTTCCCCGTAATTATGTGCAAAAAAAACTGTCACTTTACATATTTTATACTTTTATAGTAGTTAGTTTCCTAGAAATTTCCCTAAAAAAATCGTGTTCGTGTGGCTAACAAATTCAACCGCCAATTAATGAACTGTAGGGATTTTAAGTATGGATGTGTAGACCAATGTTAAATATTTCGTCGAAATACGAACGCTTCTATACCAATCTATGTATATAGGTTAGTAAATAGGTAGGTAGAAGCAATGTACAAAATAAACAACTTCTGGAACCTCTGAAGAAAATTACAAGATAGAAACTGGAATACTTTAGTTTTATCATGAGAAAAGACAAATTCCGGTTACTTAGATTGGATTTTTTGAGAAAACTTAAAGGCGTCTACAAAGTTACTAGCAGGGAAAATTCTTAGCTTTTTTAAAAATAACATCAATGCGAAACTAAAATAATAATACTTTATTTTCTAGTGGTGTGTTTTCCAAATTTAAGTTTGCTTTCTGAAAAATATTTATTTTATTTTCCAAATACGTACCTTCATACAAATAATATTGATTAAATAATACATATTTCCTATAAACATACTACAAACGATCGTATAAATCCTTAGAACTTTGATCATAATATTGATCATAATTTTGTTTATCCTTTGATAAGAGTATAACAATCAGAATCTATCATTCTGTTTTGATTTTCAGCAGCTGAGATATTTTTAAAAAACTCTTATTCACGTTCATATTGCATCTTTGTATTATAAACTTATAGAAACGTAATATTTAAAATTGTCCTATTTATTAAGAAATCACTCATTTTCTTACTTTTTATATTTATATAAAAATCTTAAACAACTTTTCAATCGAATGGTTAAAACATAAAAAAATATTTCATGTTCAACTTACAATGGATTGATAATATTCCTAGCGAAACACCGTTATATAATATTGTGTGAGTGTTTTAATGTTGCAAAAAAATACCATTTTATTTATAGAGTCTAGCATTCTGATAAATTTTATCTTCATTCATTTCAGAAATGCCAATTCAAATGTCAATTTACGTCGGTTTCAATACCCTAATCTAGACGAAGTCCTTAATGGAAATATCTGGTAGCTGGACAAATCCCCCGTTACACACTTTGTTCAGGTCTTTATATCTTTTTTATTATTTATGAAAATCATAAGTTTCAAATAACATTCATGTCATCAAATGTCAATAGAATACAATCAACCATACGAAAAGCAAAGTACAGTAAGAAAGAATACATTCAACAAAAACTAGAGATTATATAGATTTTTAAATAATAAACGAATACTAAACTTTAGTAACAAAATTGAACTAGAAGTAAAAAAAATGTATAATTGTGCGTTCTATCTTTTTCCGCCAAATGCCGAGCATCGAACAAATGGATTAAAAAAAATCATACCCCATAATATTTATATTTTTTTATGTAGCTTCTCATGTAAAATACCCCGTATTTAGTTACTATTGGAACTAAATTAAGAACGTTCTAAAATTTTAGATTTACGGTCTTATTTCAGCGTTATAAAATATAAACTTGGACTAAATGGAATGAGAACGTACCTATTTTGGCCGGAACGTTCTTAAAAGGTTACTGAATCAGACGTATTATGAATAATTGTGAAAATTATGAAATTTATATCATTTTCATAACTATTCAAAATACGTCTAATTCAATAACTTTTTAAAAACATTCCGGCCAAAATAAGTACGCTCCTATTCCAATTGAGTCCAAGTTGATATTTTATAACGCTGAAATAAGACCGTTAATCTAAAATCTACAATTTTAGTAAGTTCCTATTTTAGTTATAATAGTTACTGTATAGGGGATATTATGTTCTTTAATAATAATCTGTTTAATACGGTCCTAGATGGCGAGGAATGCTGGAGGAGGCCAAGCCCCGCAATGGGCTGTGGAGCCATTCATGATGATCATGATTAATACGGTCCTACTCATCATCAACGATGTAGTGTTTTTTTTTTAGTAAAATTGGTTTTCGAATATGTGTTAGTTATTATAAAAGTAATCAATAACATTAATAAAAAAATATTTTTCTTTAATAAGAAAATTCAGATGATTCAGAAAATTCCACTCTAATCATGGTCTGTGGGGTTTTATATAAATTCGTAAAAATATTGTCGCATCACAGGTGTACAGTGAAGCAGTCATATTTCGGATAAAGTTAGAAATGTTTTACTATTCGAAATATTATTTTTATACAAAATAAAAGAAGAATACAATTTTTGAATAAAAAGAACATATTTTAAATAAAAATAACGGAACAGATAAAAGAACAATTTTTTGAATAGAAAGAATAGGAATGACGCAATTTTCCTTGTAAATCTTTAGAATATCAACCTTCATATTAAATCTTTCTAATAAATATTATAATACCTAAATAAACCTACAAAAAAAATTAAACCGATATTAGATTAGTGGGTTTAGTAATCCAGTGGTCGCGAGTTCGAATCCTGCCACAACCGATTTCGTTCACTTATATCACAAGAATATGCTTAATTTACGAAATGTATGAGGATATACATATATGTATTTGTTACAAGAACAGTTCAATCTTCTAGAAAAAAAAACATTCTAGAAAATGCATTGGAAGTTATTCACGTAAATAATCTGAATACCCACAGGTGAGATAAATATTACTCAAAATATTTTATTCAATAAAGACAAACATAACGTTAAATTTGTTCTCTTGTTGATTGACTGTACATACACGAAAACAAGTTTCAGAAATCCGTCTCACATGAATAGTGATCAAAAACAATATCGACATTACTTCAAGCCTCTTTGATACTTCTTTGTATCGATGTTATATCACAGATTTTTTTCTTGATTTGTAAACATTTTATTTATGAATCATAATTTTTCCTCAATAGTTTACGAAACTAAGCATAAATGCTTGTGCTATGGGTGAGCTAAATCGGTCGTGTGGTAGGTTTCCAACTCGCGACCACTGCATTACATATTCGGCGCGCTAACCGCTTTGCCGCCACACATCTTATTTTATTTTTTATATGCGTTTGTATTTTACTTTAGTATGTATTCTAGACACGAGTACAGTTTTTTTAGATAGGTTAGCCATGCTAAAAACTTATTTAGAGTTGGCTTATACTTAATACCCAAAACAGTAAATAAGAATAAGACGGCAATTATATTATTATCATATTTCAATACAACTCTAATATTTTTAAATTATTTATTTCCTTAATAAATAATTTAAAAATATTATCAATAAACAACTTACAATTCTCACACTACTCGATTTCAGTAGCGCGTTTAATTCCGTTGATTTTGACATTCTTCTTGCTAAGTTGTCCTCGCTAAACATACATAGCTCAGCCAGTATTGGAGTGGTTCACCAGTTATCTTGGCAACCGTAAACAATGCATTAAGACAGCTAACACTACTTCTGATTATGCCACCTTGCTATCTGGAGTTCCGCAAGGTGGAGTTTTATCTCCACTGTTATTTTCCGTATTTATTAACTCTATCACTACAAACCTCAGATGTAAATATCATCTTTTTGCAGACGATCTTCAATTATATTTCCATTTTAATATCTCTGATATTAACAATGCAGTCCTTCACATGAATGAAGATCTTAAATTGATCTCTTCTTGGTCATCGGATCATGGTCTTCTTGTTAATCCTACTAAGTCCCAGGCAATTATAATCGGTAGTCCTCGTCTGCTGTCATCTATAAGGAATTTGCAACTCCCACTGCTGTATATCAATAACCAATGCATTCCTTATACCAGGGTTGTAAAAGATCTTGGAATCTTCATCGATGATGACCTTTCGTGGCATGAACAGGTATCGCATGTTAGTAAATCTATTTTCTTTGCCCTACAGTCACTTAATAAACTTAAAAATTTCCTTCCATTCCGTTGTAAAATAATTCTTTCTCAATCACTTCTTCTTCCATTGCTTGATTATGCCGATGTATGCTACTTGGATGCAAATGAAGTGCATCTCAATAAACTTGAACGTCTTCAGAATATATGTATCAGATTCATCTTTGGGTTGAAAAAATTTGATCGCATATCACCTTACCGCAATCTTCTTTGTTGGCCCAGGATACGCCAGCGGCGCAGTATACACATTTTGTCATTATTGTACAATATTCTCTCGAACCCAAACCTGCCACAGTACCTCAAAAGCAAATTCACTTATTTATCCAGTCATGGACTTCCACTCCGATCTGCTGAATGTACAACACTTTCCATACCTATCCATAATACAGAATTTCTCAGCTCTTCGTTCTAAGTACAATCAGCAAGATTATGGAATAGCCTTAGTCCGGATATTGCGTCGTCTAACTCACTTAGTATTTTCAATAAAAAAACTAAAGAAGGAATATTTATCCTTGAACACCTGATCCCGATTTCCTCTCCTGTCCTTACCATATCCTTTTTCTTGCTATGAATTTTAATTTTTTTTTTGTTTTAATAGTATTTAAATGTTATACGTATTTTCTTTGATTTCTTTTACTCTTTTTTATTTGCTGTTGTACATACACAATGTTGTCATACTTTGTAATCTGGTTGGTTGGAAGAAATTGCCTAATGGCAATAAGCCCGCCAGTGTACAATTATATTTGTTTATATTATGTACAAAAAGATGTATAAATAAATAAATAAAAAAAAGATTTTTTTTTTAATGAAAAAATGAATATGTCCTTGTTAAACAAGTACATATACATCTTCCTACGTTCCCTAAAATAAGCAAATAAATGCTTGTGCTATAGGTGAACGAAATCGGTCGAGGCAGGATTCGAACTCGCGACCACTGTATTACTAACCCAGCGCGCTAGCTGCTCTGCCATCGACCCATCTAAGACCCATCGACATAACGGTGCACCTACAAGGTTAAATTTAAAATATTATTTTTAAATTTATTGTTGGTGCTCTAGTTGTAACTAATTAATTCTATTTCAACAAGGAGATTAGTAAATTATACATTATTATAAATATTGATATAAGACACGTCCCTTAATACAAAACAACTTCTCTAATAACAAAGTAATTGGTGAAGTTTTGATGTAATGTGACACTAATTACTGCTTAAAAGCAGATCCTCAAAAACCGTCTCTAGACTTGCCATTAGGATGAGAAAGCCTTGTAATTATACTTCCTTTTCGCTTACTCACGTCACGAAGGGGGCGGAGGTACCTATTCATACACCATAATATACTATACTCTGGAAGTTTCTTCGTTTTTTTATGTCGATTTTGATGAACGGTTTGTCTTACATCTTATAATGCAATCTTTATTTCCATTCATTTCACAAATTCAGGTAGAGTTATCGTAAAACAATTCAACCCGTCATGTGGGTGCGAAGAATGCAAATTTCTTTTTGCTCGGGTTGGTATATGTGCAAACCGCACACCTCCACGGCGAAAACGATCAAGAAGTTAGGTGGTATATATATGGTTGACTGCTTCTATAACATGCCGACGAACTACACGATACATAGAAATCCACAATACAGAATTTACAGATCACCATTTGAAAAGCATTTATTGAGACAATGTAGTAAGTTCACATTCAGAAAACGAAATGATTTGCCTTTTTGTGTAGAAATAGAAAATACTCTACAAAAGATATCAAAGAAAGCCAACACAACTATTCACTACCTAACTTAATAAGCCCATGACAACTATCGTACCATACATTTTTTGCAATTTCATTATTTTTTTATCAGTCTGTATATTTGTTGAGAGGTACCGGCGTAGAATAGTGCTTCGACTCTTTTCTATAATCATCGATTTCGCGTGTCTCGTAATAGCCGGAAATCGAAAATACAGAATGCAAAATAACATCTCACAAATTTCAACAACGAGGTTCACCATCCATTTTGAATGTTGATATTTGAAGTGAAATGAGACTAGTGTGTGGGCAATAACGCAAGTGTCACGCTACCTTTTATAAGGTAATGCACACCTGTCGCTGGTACCCACACATTGTGGGATATGTTGTGATGGTATGTATGCATGTATTTCTGTATATAAAATGTATTTTTATATATCTGTTGTTTTGAAAAGAACCATAATATACCTGAGAAATTTGCACACCTTGTTTGTTTAATTAATAAAATAATAGGTAGTTTCATTATAAGATACCAATATTGTTTAATTGCGATGAATAAATATGAAAAATGATATCAACTTTGTTCGTTTTAATGTATATAGGTATGCCAAGGTTCAGGGGTGACATCTGTGCGAAAGCATTATCACCTCATATATAAGGACTGTTGCTTTCATTGTTTATTATTTTATTTATTTATTTGAATCTTCTTGTACATATAATTAGTACACTGGCGGGCTTATTGCCTAATGCCAATTTCTTCCAACCAACCAGGGTAAATGTAAAATATACAAAACAATGTGTACTATGGCAATAAGTCAATCACATTCCAAAATAAATAAAGATAGCAGAAGAAAAGTAAAAAAAAAAACAATGAAGATAGCATATAAGAACAATTCATAACAATGATAGGAAAACTGAAGGATAAGGAGAGGAAGATGTAATCAGGTGTTGTCAGATAAATATTGTTCACTAACCAATTTATCAATAGATGGCGTAACCAAAAAGTTTCTTCGTCACTTAATAGATGGCAATAGCGTTTTCAGCTTTGTTTGAAACGAACATGATTTAATTTTTCATGATTTAAATATGTAGAACTTTCAAAAATTTGATTGATATGGAACTCAATAAGAAGGCATAATCGGCGAACGTTATGCAAGCGCATACGTAAACGTATGCAAGCGCATACGTAAACGTATGCAAGCGCATACGTAAACGTATACATGCAGACGACAGGTCGTAAGCCCTTTAGGTGCGTGTAGTTCCTGGTTCTCCAACATTTCAACTTCGTCTCCATTGAAAGGTTAAAAAATTGTTATAAATTATTTGTGAAAAAGATCCATTGTTTTTAGTATAATAATACCAACATGCCTTATGGGATATGGATAAGAATAGATGATTCGACGATTTAACGAAATAAATCCATTTTGTCAAAAGGAAATGCGATATTTCTGCGTGACCTACTAGAATTATCATTTATTTCAGATCGATTTTAATAACAGGGGTGGCAGAAATGAGTTTAATAAATATTTTGAAGAACATATAATATAGGCATTGCTTCTCGGATAAATATATCAAAAATTTTAAACGCACCTGAAAACAAGTTGCCACGTTCAGAAGACTTATGAAAACAAGTTGCCACGTTCAGAAGACTTATGAAAACAAGTTGCCACGTTCAGAAGACTTATGAAAACAAGTTGCCACGTTCAGAAGACTTATGAAAACAAGTTGCCACGTTCAGAAGACTTATGAAAACAAGTTGCCACGTTCAGAAGACTTATGAAAACAAGTTGCCACGTTCAGAAGACTTATGAAAACAAGTTGCCACGTTCAGAAGACTTATGAAAACAAGTTGCCACGTTCAGAAGACTTATGAAAACAAGTTTCCACGTTAGGAAAAAACACAATTAACTTCTGCGTCTCCACCGAAAATCGAACCCGGGACCTCTGGCTCAGAGGTCAAATGAGCTATGAAGGCCAACATTATAAATTTTTATATGAAATATTCAATCATTTATTAAATTGTTATCTATACTAAGGAACTTTTAAATTTTAAACCAGAATAACAGAAAAAAATCGTGATATTTCGTGGGGAAATAACTAAAATCATCGCTACTGGTAAGTATGTGATTAATTAGTCTGGAAAATTATTCAGTTGACTTAATTTTACATACAATATAATTTACAAATAAAATATAAAAAATAATATGGTTCTCTAAATTATGCACGCAAAAATAACACAAACAATAATTACACGATGTACGGTGCCGCGCCGCTCATTCAATATAATGTACGAATGCGTCCGATTCCGCATTCGGGAATCTCCGTCGATACAAAAATATATCAGAGCTACAATATATTTTTAAATTTTTTTAATGATGTTTATTGTTACACTGAATAACCCTACGAATTGATGAAAGTCCTGAAAATTAACAAATGATATAGTAACACAATAAAAAACGTGTGTAATTACACACCAAAGAAAAAAACAAATTGTTTTGAAAAAAATGAGAGCAAAATAAAATTTCTTCTTAGAGTTCTTCTGATAATATAATATTATCTTTTCTGCTGACACTATATAAGTATTTCTTCTTAGAGTTCTTCTGATAATATAATATTATCTTTTGTGCTGACACTTTTTAAGTATATTCTTTGTTTTACTATCAATTTGTATTTATTATTTTGTATTTCCTTGTTTTTATTTTGATCTGCTAAAATATCTTCCAGTTTAATAAAATTTACAACTTTCAATTGTTCTTCTATGTTTTTGTTTGATTCTAATACAGGATTCCTGCTCAAACAGTCTGCATCCAAATTCTGTTTTCCAGGTGCATATTTTATTTTGAAGTCATATGGCGATAGATAATATGTTAAGTCACCTAGTTTTTTGTCGATTCTCGATTTCAGATTCATATTTTCTAGGGGTTTGTGATCAGAATAAACAGGAAATGATTTACCTATTAACCAGTACTGCCAATATTTTACGGCTTCTTTGAAAGCTAAGCATTCTAAGCATATGGCATTCTTTTTTCTTTTGAGCTCTGTTTAGTTTTTTCGAGAAGTAGGCTACCAGTTTTTTTTACATCTAGCTGTACCTGTTTTAAAATAGCTCCAACACCTGATATATAAGCATCCGTGTATAGGTATATTGATTGGTAAATCTTGATCAAATATTTCCAAAATTGGTTGTGAACATAAAAGATTCTTTATTTTTTCAAATAATGTTTGGCATTCATTAGACCATCTAAATCTTTGATTTTTTCGGAGTAAGTTATGCAATGGATCTAGTTTTATTGCATTCTTTGGTATATGTTCATGGAAAAAAAATATTTTTCCTAGAAAAATGTTCTTACATATTTCTGTGTTTTTGGAACTGGAAAATTCCTTATGGAAATCAAGTTATTCTTCACTGGTTTCATCGAATTATTTTGTATAATATGTCCCAGGTATTTGACTTCATTGGATGCAAATGTGCAATTTGTAAACCTTAGTCGTTAACACATATATAGATAGTCAACCCTGTAACAATGAACAGTGTGATGTGAATATTACCTTTGACATTTCCGTGTCCATGGAATGGTACAATCTGAAATGAAGAAATACTGTTATCGTTTAAATTTCTGTGGAAATCTTCTACAGTGTAATTAAAATTGCTGCTTTCAGATGGTTGAATAATATTTCAACAGCTTTAAAAGCCATTAAAGCAATTACACGCAAGCAGTATTCTACAAAGTTATGGGAATCACTAACCATACTTGCTGTTAATTCGGTTCCGTTTGCTTGACAAAGTTATAATCAAAAATTACTTTACTAGTGTAAAACTAAGATATGGATCTCAATTTATATATATTTGACTTAAATTATTCAACATATCTTTTATTTATATCTAATGCATTGACTGGCAGTTCATTCATTATTTAAGAAAATAATAAATATATAGTATGTGACATTAATTTATGTTTTAATTCATATAATAATATGAATTGAAATATAAATAGTGGGGTATTGCAGATTCAATAATTATTGTAATGTCATCAATGTTTGTATGAAATATACATATAACAGTTTGTATATTCATTCACTTTTCTTTTTCAATTAATATTACTACAAATTACTTTTTTTAATTGATAATTCTAAAGTTTTACTGCACTATATTTTTTACAAAATTAATTTGCATAAAGTTTGATTCTCGTCTTAATATGAACTCGGATTCTGATTTCCGGCATATATTTCGTATATTAATTATTTATGCTATAGTAATTTATTTAAAATATTTTTTTCTGTTTATATATGTATCACCATAGGAATTTTATAATTGTATTCCATTTTGATTCATCAATCGAAGGTAAATTAGTTTTCACAATTGATTTGTCACAATTATAATATCACACATCAAGGTATATTTTTAAAATTACATGTAAGTAAACATTAACTAAAAATTATAAAAGATATTTTTTTTTAATCATTTCCATTAAGATCATATTATTGTTGTTAACTAAGTTATCACAATTGATTTGTCACAATTATATCACACACTTTTTTTGCGATTTCATATTTGCATATTATATATACAGGTATATACAGTATATTGGTATACATCAATAATATATATACAGTATATTGGTAATAATACGAATTGAAATATAAATAGTGGGGCATTGCAGATTCAATAATTATTGTAATGTCATCAATGTTTGTATGAATAAATGAATGAATATACATATAACAGTTCAATTTCACCTTTCTTTTTTAATTAATATTACTACAAATTCCTTTTTTTATTGACAATTCTAAAGTTTTACTGCACTATATTTTTTACAAAATTAATTTGCATAAAGTTTGATTCTCGTCTTAATATGAACTCGGATTCTGATTTCCGGCATATATTTCGTATATTAATTATTTATGTTATAGTAATTTATTTAAAACATTTTTTTTCTGTTTATATATGTATCACTATAGGAATTTTATAATTGTATTCCATTTTGATTCATCAATCGAAGGTAAATTAGTTTTCACAATTGATTTGTCACAATTATAATATCACACATCAAGGTATATTTTTATAACTACATGTAAGTAAACATTAACTAAAAATTATAAAAGATATTTTTTTTTTATCATTTCCATTAAGATCATATTATTGTTGTTAACTAAGTTATCACAATTGATTTGTCACAATTATATCACACACTTTTTTGCGATTTCATATTTGCATATTATATATACAGGTATATACAGTATATTGGTATACATCAAAAAACCATTACATGAACTCGGTGATTGATGGATACATAATTTATCTACTTATTTGTACAAGTCAGAATTCTTGCACCCCGCAACTGATCAATCACATTATAATAATTTAATAAACAAAAACCCGTTATTTGACGGAGCAGTCATGGTTTCGGAATAACTCTCTTTTATTTCGAAACTTATTTTGACGCATTTACGCCAACTTTCCGCGAGTCTTGAATTATATTAAAAAAACTCAACTAAAGTCTAACGCTTGAAAAACTTTTACAAAAATATCTTAAGTTATTTTATCAAGTTTTCTCCGTTTCCCAGCCTCCGAACGAGAGGGATCAATAAATCATACTGCATAGTAAATCACGACCAACAATTAAAATAATATTTTCAAATAATGAAACTTTAATAAAATTCCGTTTGCGTTTTATGGGTGGTGCTCGAAACTTGTCTTGTGGGTCAATCGTTATTGGTGCTATGAAAAAGGTCTTAAGGCTTTGAAAAAAGAGGCAAAAAGTTTTTATTATATTTCAGATTTTTGTCGAATATTTTTCTTTGTGCTTCTTACACAAAATACCATCCTAACTGATGTTTAACAGACTAAATATGTGCATTTTTTTTCATTTGTTTAGTACATAAAAATGAGTGGCAATCATATTTTCCCGCCAAACAACATAGCAGATTTTTGTCAGATTTATACAAGGTATACCCTATTATGGGTTATTCTATTAAATACACCACTTATGATTTAATTAATTATTTCTTATAACTGCATACACTTAATAATATTGTTTTATAATAAAGATGTATAATATACAGTATATAATATTAGTATGTGACGTTACATTCAAAATATTCTCTGATTTCTGTTATCGTAAAAAAGGTTTAAAATTTTTAGAAAATATGTATGTTTTTTAGATATTCATCTCTTTATATTGCCTATGTATAATTAAAAATAGTTGACCTTTATGTTATCCTCTCCAAGACATATATATATATATGTATATATATATATATATATATATATATATATATATATATATATATATATATATATATATATATATATATATATATATATATATATATATATATATATATATATATATATATATATATATATATATATATATATATATATATATATATATATATATATATATATATATATATATATATATATATATATATATATATATATATATATATATATATATATATATATATATATATATATATATATATATATATATATATATATATATATATATATATATATATATATATATATATATATATATATATATATATATATATATATATATATATATATATATATATATATATATATATATATATATATATATATATATGAATTATTAATAACTTTGGGGATAACCCGCGTCACTTGGTCTTTACTAAGACCGTTCGTCAACCGACGTTTCGAACAAATCACATTGTCCATCTTCAGGGACTTGAACAGCTAGCTTCGTAGCACGACACACGTAAAATACGTCCGCTTGCTTCGGGCACCGACCGTTAAGTGATGAAGTTCCAAAAGTGCCGCGACTCCGGTAGCGTGGCGCTAGTGTCCACGTGTAGTTACCGTTACGGCTGTTGCGTGGGTGGGTGGTGGGTGGTGGTACTCCCGCGCGCTATGGCTGTCGCTTGTTTTGTTTGGCTGCGCGTGATACGCTTTTCGTATTTAGTAGTTTCTTTATCTATTTTATTTGTTTCAGTTATTTTGTTTTTATTGTCGAATTTATTTAAATATAAAATATTTTGCCATGTTTGGGGTAAACGGATACTGTCGTCTCTATGATTAATTATATTATTTCTTTTAAATATCTCAATAGCCTCCCGATATATTCTGACTGGTTCATTATTTATGTTTGCAATTACTTTTGCGTTCTCGAAATTCATCTGATGGCCTTCTTTTAGAGTGTGTTGCACTAAAGATGACGTTAATTTCTTATTCTTTACGTCCACCATATGCTCTGCTACGCGGGCCGATATTTTCCTATTACTTTTGCCCACGTATGACTTATCACAGGAGCCACATGGAATCTCATAAACGCCATGCGATTCCAGAGGGATGCGATCCTTTACACTCCGCAAAAGGCAGGATATTTTATTTTCAGTTCTGAAGACAGTTCTGATATTGTGTTTCTTTAATAATCGGCTGATTTTGTCCGTTGTGCCCTTTATATATGGCAAAAACGCTGTTGCTATGGGTTTTTCTTTATTGTCATTGTTTGATTTAATTCTGGAATGGTTTTTGAGAGCTTTGTTTATGATAGAATTTGAGAAACCGTTACATCTTAGCGCGTTCTTCACATATTTGAGTTCTTCTTCTATGTGATCCGGGTCTGCTATTCTCATTGATCGTGTGACCAGGGTGTTCGCCACTGATGCAATTTGTGCCGGGTGGTGGTTGGATGCTGCGTGGAGATATCTATTTGTGTGGGTCGCTTTTCTGTATACCGTATGGCCCAGGGTTCCATCTTCCCTTTTTATCACTAGGACATCTAGAAACGCTAGCTGGTTGTTCTCTTCTGTTTCCATTGTAAACTTGATGTCTTTATGAAAAACATTGAGGAAATTAAGAAACTTATATAGTTCATCCAAACCGTGTGGCCAAATGATGAATGTGTCATCCACGTATCGAACCCATAATTTTGGTTTTAATGTAGCTTCCTGTATGGCACGCTTCTCAAATTTAGTCATATACAAGTTAGCTACAGGAGGTGAAAGTGATAAGCCCATTGGAGCTCCTTTAATTTGCTTATAAATTTTGTCGTTATAAATGAAATATGTGTTGTTTAAGCAGTGTTCTATTAATTCAATTATGTGTTCCGGTGGGTTGGAGATTTCTCTTATTACTTCTAATGCTTCATCTGTAGGTATATTTGTGAAGAGTGAGACCACGTCAAAACTAACCAAAATATCACCTTTATCTAATCTTTGATTGGATATTATCTTTATGAAATGTTCGGAGTTTTTTACATATGATTCAGCTGTTTCAACATCTGGCTGTAGATAATTTGCAAGGTATTTAGATAGCATTTGAAGAGGTGAACCGACTGAGCTGACTATGGGTCTGAGAGGATTGTCTGCTTTATGTACTTTGGGTAAACCGTACAATTTTGGGAACCGCGACGACTTTTCTCTTGGAATTAATGATTTCTTTATATCCGGATGTAGAAGAGATGCCATTATTTTCGATTTAGTTGTTTTTTCTAAATATGTTATCGGATTGCTGTTGTGTAGTTTATATGCTGGGTCTTTAAGTAATTCGGTTAACTTTGAGTGGTAGTCCACACTTTTCATAATGACAGTAGCGTTTCCTTTGTCGGCCGGAAGAATAACTATTTCTTTGTTTGCACGCAGATCTTTAAGAGCTCTCATTTCTTGTTTCGATATGTTGTGTTTTGGAGGAGAAGATCTTCTAATTATATGACAAACTTCCTGTCGGATAGTCTCCGCTATATTATGATTTGGGAGTCTATAAATCGCGGTTTCAATTCCAGTAACAATATCTTCCTTCGGTATTTTTGTGGGAACCACTCCGAAATTAAAACCTTTTGACAGAATTGATATTGCATCACTGTTTAAATTAATATCGGTTAAATTATGGATTACTTTATCTGGGTTCAGTGTAACTGTATTGTTATGTATTTTTGTTTGAAGATATGTAAATTTCTTGATTTGGTTATCAGTGTTGATTTTTGTGTTGCTTTCTACACGGAAGTTAACTATAGTATCCAATTGATGCCATAAAAAAGGGTGTAAGATATTGGCGAGTTTGATATGAATATGTATTATCTCTTTAGCAATGTTGTCCAATTTAAAACGAATATACTTTATTTCATCTCGAATAAGAGCAAAACTGGTTGAATTGAGAATACGGCTTACCGAGTGTCTGCTGCTTCGTTGCTTTAATTGAAAACCTGATGGTACCACTTTTTTATCACGGCAGCGGCTCAAAAAAGCCAGGTCACATAACAGTTTAGCACGTTTTGTTTGCAACTTTTCAAACTTCTTTGTTTCGCGAAAAATTTCCTCCCCATAGAGGTTTATAATGTTATTATGAAGGTTTTCACGGGTGTAAGATGAATTATTAATAACTTTGGGGATAACCCGCGTCACTTGGTCTTTACTAAGACCGTTCGTCAACCGACGTTTCGAACAAATCACATTGTCCATCTTCAGGGACTTGAACAGCTAGCTTCGTAGCACGACACACGTAAAATACGTCCGCTTGCTTCGGGCACCGACCGTTAAGTGATGAAGTTCCAAAAGTGCCGCGACTCCGGTAGCGTGGCGCTAGTGTCCACGTGTAGTTACCGTTACGGCTGTTGCGTGGGTGGGTGGTGGGTGGTGGTACTCCCGCGCGCTATGGCTGTCGCTTGTTTTGTTTGGCTGCGCGTGATACGCTTTTCGTATTTAGTAGTTTCTTTATCTATTTTATTTGTTTCAGTTATTTTGTTTTTATTGTCGAATTTATTTAAATATAAAATATTTTGCCATGTTTGGGGTAAACGGATACTGTCGTCTCTATGATTAATTATATTATTTCTTTTAAATATCTCAATAGCCTCCCGATATATTCTGACTGGTTCATTATTTATGTTTGCAATTACTTTTGCGTTCTCGAAATTCATCTGATGGCCTTCTTTTAGAGTGTGTTGCACTAAAGATGACGTTAATTTCTTATTCTTTACGTCCACCATATGCTCTGCTACGCGGGCCGATATTTTCCTATTACTTTTGCCCACGTATGACTTATCACAGGAGCCACATGGAATCTCATAAACGCCATGCGATTCCAGAGGGATGCGATCCTTTACACTCCGCAAAAGGCAGGATATTTTATTTTCAGTTCTGAAGACAGTTCTGATATTGTGTTTCTTTAATAATCGGCTGATTTTGTCCGTTGTGCCCTTTATATATGGCAAAAACGCTGTTGCTATGGGTTTTTCTTTATTGTCATTGTTTGATTTAATTCTGGAATGGTTTTTGAGAGCTTTGTTTATGATAGAATTTGAGAAACCGTTACATCTTAGCGCGTTCTTCACATATTTGAGTTCTTCTTCTATGTGATCCGGGTCTGCTATTCTCATTGATCGTGTGACCAGGGTGTTCGCCACTGATGCAATTTGTGCCGGGTGGTGGTTGGATGCTGCGTGGAGATATCTATTTGTGTGGGTCGCTTTTCTGTATACCGTATGGCCCAGGGTTCCATCTTCCCTTTTTATCACTAGGACATCTAGAAACGCTAGCTGGTTGTTCTCTTCTGTTTCCATTGTAAACTTGATGTCTTTATGAAAAACATTGAGGAAATTAAGAAACTTATATAGTTCATCCAAACCGTGTGGCCAAATGATGAATGTGTCATCCACGTATCGAACCCATAATTTTGGTTTTAATGTAGCTTCCTGTATGGCACGCTTCTCAAATTTAGTCATATACAAGTTAGCTACAGGAGGTGAAAGTGATAAGCCCATTGGAGCTCCTCCTCCTTTTTTGAGCCGCTGCCGTGATAAAAAAGTGGTACCATCAGGTTTTCAATTAAAGCAACGAAGCAGCAGACACTCGGTAAGCCGTATTCTCAATTCAACCAGTTTTGCTCTTATTCGAGATGAAATAAAGTATATTCGTTTTAAATTGGACAACATTGCTAAAGAGATAATACATATTCATATCAAACTCGCCAATATCTTACACCCTTTTTTATGGCATCAATTGGATACTATAGTTAACTTCCGTGTAGAAAGCAACACAAAAATCAACACTGATAACCAAATCAAGAAATTTACATATCTTCAAACAAAAATACATAACAATACAGTTACACTGAACCCAGATAAAGTAATCCATAATTTAACCGATATTAATTTAAACAGTGATGCAATATCAATTCTGTCAAAAGGTTTTAATTTCGGAGTGGTTCCCACAAAAATACCGAAGGAAGATATTGTTACTGGAATTGAAACCGCGATTTATAGACTCCCAAATCATAATATAGCGGAGACTATCCGACAGGAAGTTTGTCATATAATTAGAAGATCTTCTCCTCCAAAACACAACATATCGAAACAAGAAATGAGAGCTCTTAAAGATCTGCGTGCAAACAAAGAAATAGTTATTCTTCCGGCCGACAAAGGAAACGCTACTGTCATTATGAAAAGTGTGGACTACCACTCAAAGTTAACCGAATTACTTAAAGACCCAGCATATAAACTACACAACAGCAATCCGATAACATATTTAGAAAAAACAACTAAATCGAAAATAATGGCATCTCTTCTACATCCGGATATAAAGAAATCATTAATTCCAAGAGAAAAGTCGTCGCGGTTCCCAAAATTGTACGGTTTACCCAAAGTACATAAAGCAGACAATCCTCTCAGACCCATAGTCAGCTCAGTCGGTTCACCTCTTCAAATGCTATCTAAATACCTTGCAAATTATCTACAGCCAGATGTTGAAACAGCTGAATCATATGTAAAAAACTCCGAACATTTCATAAAGATAATATCCAATCAAAGATTAGATAAAGGTGATATTTTGGTTAGTTTTGACGTGGTCTCACTCTTCACAAATATACCTACAGATGAAGCATTAGAAGTAATAAGAGAAATCTCCAACCCACCGGAACACATAATTGAATTAATAGAACACTGCTTAAACAACACATATTTCATTTATAACGACAAAATTTATAAGCAAATTAAAGGAGCTCCAATGGGCTTATCACTTTCACCTCCTGTAGCTAACTTGTATATGACTAAATTTGAGAAGCGTGCCATACAGGAAGCTACATTAAAACCAAAATTATGGGTTCGATACGTGGATGACACATTCATCATTTGGCCACACGGTTTGGATGAACTATATAAGTTTCTTAATTTCCTCAATGTTTTTCATAAAGACATCAAGTTTACAATGGAAACAGAAGAGAACAACCAGCTAGCGTTTCTAGATGTCCTAGTGATAAAAAGGGAAGATGGAACCCTGGGCCATACGGTATACAGAAAAGCGACCCACACAAATAGATATCTCCACGCAGCATCCAACCACCACCCGGCACAAATTGCATCAGTGGCGAACACCCTGGTCACACGATCAATGAGAATAGCAGACCCGGATCACATAGAAGAAGAACTCAAATATGTGAAGAACGCGCTAAGATGTAACGGTTTCTCAAATTCTATCATAAACAAAGCTCTCAAAAACCATTCCAGAATTAAATCAAACAATGACAATAAAGAAAAACCCATAGCAACAGCGTTTTTGCCATATATAAAGGGCACAACGGACAAAATCAGCCGATTATTAAAGAAACACAATATCAGAACTGTCTTCAGAACTGAAAATAAAATATCCTGCCTTTTGCGGAGTGTAAAGGATCGCATCCCTCTGGAATCGCATGGCGTTTATGAGATTCCATGTGGCTCCTGTGATAAGTCATACGTAGGCAAAAGTAATAGGAAAATATCGGCCCGCGTAGCAGAGCATATGGTTGACGTAAAGAATAAGAAATTAACGTCATCTTTAGTGCAACACACTCTAAAAGAAGGCCATCAGATGAATTTCGAGAACGCAAAAGTAATTGCAAACATAAATAATGAACCAGTCAGAATATATCGGGAGGCTATTGAGATATTTAAAAGAAATAATATAATTAATCATAGAGACGACAGTATCCGTTTACCCCAAACATGGCAAAATATTTTATATTTAAATAAATTCGACAATAAAAACAAAATAACTGAAACAAATAAAATAGATAAAGAAACTACTAAATACGAAAAGCGTATCACGCGCAGCCAAACAAAACAAGCGACAGCCATAGCGCGCGGGAGTACCACCACCCACCACCCACCCACGCAACAGCCGTAACGGTAACTACACGTGGACACTAGCGCCACGCTACCGGAGTCGCGGCACTTTTGGAACTTCATCACTTAACGGTCGGTGCCCGAAGCAAGCGGACGTATTTTACGTGTGTCGTGCTACGAAGCTAGCTGTTCAAGTCCCTGAAGATGGACAATGTGATTTGTTCGAAACGTCGGTTGACGAACGGTCTTAGTAAAGACCAAGTGACGCGGGTTATCCCCAAAGTTATTAATAATTCATCTTACACCCGTGAAAACCTTCATAATAATATATATATATATATATATATTTATATATATATATATATATATATATATATATATATATATATATATATATATATATATATATATATATATATATATATATATATATATATATATATATATATATATATATATATATATATATATATATATATATATATATATATATATATATATATATATATATATATATATATATATATATATATATATATATATATATATATATATATATATATATACTATATATATATATATATATATATATATATATATATATATATTTATATATATATATATATATATATATATATATATATATATATATATATATATATATATATATATATATATATATATATATATATATATATATATATATATATATATATATATATATAAATATATATATATATATATATATATATATATATATTTATATATATATATATATATATATATATATATATAAATATATATATATATATATATATATATATATATATATATATATATATATATATATATATATATATATATATATATATATATATATATATATATTTATATATATATATATATATATATATATATATAAATATATATATATATATAAATATATATATATATATATATATTTATATATATATATATATATATATATATATATATATATATATATATATATATATATATATATATATATATATATATATATATATATATATATATATATATATATATATATATATATATATAAATATATATATATATATATATATATATATATATATATATATATATATATATATATATATATATATATATATATATATATATATATATATATATATATATATATATATATATATATATATATATATATATATATATATATATATATATATATATATATATATATATATATATATATATATATATATATATATATATATATA
>OY754966.1:26629897-26639897 GCA_963576475.1 Molanna angustata
GAAGGTCCACTCCATTTGGCTCCACGTCATCCTGTCCTGAGCAGTTTGTATCCAGGACGTGCCAGTATATCGTTGTACATCATCTCTCCTTACCTCAGCTGCGGTTGTCCCACACCTTTCTTTGTTGTGCGAGATCTCCAAGTCAACACACTTGTTGCGTGCAATATATTTAAATAATATCAAATTACATAGATTTATGCAAGATCGATTAAAACCTATATCCGTCTCCTTCACTCCTATATATTTCCGTATCCTACCATATTCATCGCCCCAGATCATTATCGAACGTGTCGCTGTCAACATCGATTGCGAAATCGGAGTATTAAAAATCAATAACATATCATCTGTCGATCGACATAATAAAATTAATTCTATATTGCTAAATAATCAATAATCGTGAAATCATAAATCATAGTGTTTTATCAACATTCATCATACAGTGTAAAGTGCAAGTGAATTAAAGGGATTAATTACAATCTGTAAGTACAACACATTCTCATTTGAACTTTGTAGCAAATATTAAAAGACTCAATTTTTAAAAACTACAAAACATTTTGTTCCTACGAGCCGGATAAACCATCGAATCATTAATCCCTTTACCCTTTATCAATCCTTCATATCAGTCTTGCATAAAATCATTTCAATAGTAACAAATTATTTTTCAAATTATTTTTTTGTCACGTTATATTGTCGCGACGACAATAATCTTATACATAGAATCACATCGGCAACCGGCAACGTTGCTTTGCGGCGTTGCAACCTGCATCGCATTTGTCAAACGCGTTAAGCAGTAACCTGTAATATCATTGTTTATTTTTATCATCGCCATTTTGATTCAATTGTCAATCAAGTAGGTAAATTGTATTTTATCAAGTATGTCGGCCGAAATCAGGTACCGTTTGGCCCAACTTTCATTAAAAAATTTGCTATCGGCTGCTAAAAAAGCACAAGAAGATCATTCCTTTGAAGATTCATTTAAAACACAATACGAAGACGTCGACAAATTTAGAACGGACTTTATTGAAAGTCATATATCTATCGAAGCGGCAAAGCGTGCCGGTTTTAATAATGAAAATCACCAGGATAATTACGATTTATTCATGAATGAATTTTATCAAGTAAAAGGTATTTACAAGTCGCTTCATTCTAACACCAAATCATCATCTTCAAATATATCTGATCATAGTGTCAAAAACATTTCATTGCCACATATAAACTTGCCTCGTTTTAACGGCCAAATGACAAAATGGATAAACTTTATATCGATATATACTAGTATTGTGCACACAAATGACGCAATAAGTGATACTCAAAAATTTCATTATTTATTAAGTTGCCTGGAAGGCACTGCCCTTGAGACAATACGTCACTTACCCATCACAGGCGATAATTATTCAATAGCATTAAAATTATTGGAAAAGCGTTTTGAAAACAAACGTTTAATTGCCAACATTCACATAGATAATATTTTAGAATTGCCCAATTTATCTTCTAAAAATGACATGTCATTAAGGAGCTTTCTAAACATCATCATAGAAAACTTAGAAGCCTTAAAAGCCCTTAAATATCCTGTTTCTGAGTGGTCATTTTTATTATTGAACATTATATCAAAAAAATTAACTTCATCCATCATGTCATCTTTTGAAATGTCTCATAAACTTAAAATACCTACATGCAGTGATTTATTGGAATATCTCGAACATCATTGTGATGCTTTGGAAATGAGTTCCTCATCTTTCAAGCATGATCATTGCCAAAATAACTCATCTTTTCGCCCAACCAACGTAAACAAAGGCAAAGATAATAAATCTTTTAGAAATTCGTTTTCTACAAATATATCGAAATCTTGTCCATGCTGTAAGGAAAATCATCGCCTGTTTGCATGCAGTCAATTTCATGCTATTTCATTAGAAAACAGAAAATCCTTTGTTATCAAAAACAAATTATGTTTTAACTGTTTTGGACCCACACATTCATCTAAAGATTGTTATAGTAAAGCGTGTTGTAAAACTTGTGCAAAACGACACCACACACTGTTACATATCCCCACAACCGATATCAATAATCCCTCTTCTTCAAAAAATCTCGTTAAAGCTACATCTGTCTCTGAGCTAAATTCATTAAATTCCATTATGACAAACAATAACTATTGTAATTCGGGCGTATTATTGGCAACTGCACTTGTAAATATTTGTGATGAAAACGGAGATTATCACGAAGCACGAGCTCTCATAGATAATGGATCTCAATGCTCTTTAATAACAGAATCTTGTGTACAAAGGCTACGCTTAAAAAGGTTTCGTAATCAAATGTCTATATCTGGCGTAGGTGAAAATCCTGTCCAATCAACAAATGGCACTGTTAAGTGTATTGTTAAATCACGATCATCTCCGTCACCCACTTTAAAATTTAATGCCTTTATTCTAAAAAAAATCACCAACAAAATACCATCTTGTAAAATCTCACCCGATATCATCGATAAATTTTCTCACCTAAAATTGGCAGATTCTACATGTTTTAAGCCCAATCAAGTTGACATTTTATTAGGAGCTGACGTCTATCAAGACATTGTCCTAGACGACAAGTTTGTCAAAATATCTCGTGATTTACCAACTGCATATCCAACCATATTTGGGTGGATACTCATTGGACGAGTCGCTACATACAAATCCCATGAAAAAATAATTCATTCTCATTCCGTCACCTTAGATAATATTATGCAAAAGTTTTGGGAAATAGAAGACATTCCTCAAGAAATCATAAAAAAACCAAACGACATTTTATGTGAAAAAATCTTTATGACAACGCACAAGCGTGATGAATCATCGGGAAGGTACATAGTAAATCTTCCATTTAAACATCATCCTTCGAAATTAGGCGAATCATATGAAAATGCTCTCAAACAATTTTACTCTTTAGAAAGAAAACTTGCTCGTGATCCCGATTTAAAATCTGCATATGTTGCATTTCTCGAAGAATACTTAGATCTTGGACATATGGAATCAATCCATCAATCTAAATCCGTAGATAGTTTGCGATACTACATCCCACATCATGGTGTACTCAAAAAATCCACCACCACTAAGTTGCGCGTTGTATACAACGCATCAATGCCTACTTCCTCTGGCATATCATTGAATGATATCTTGCTATCTGGACCTAAACTGCAAAGTAACATAGTAGATGTACTTTTGCGATTCAGAATCCATAAAATCGTTTTTATCGCTGATATAAAACAAATGTATCGTCAAGTATTATTAAATAAAGATGATAGAAAATATCAATGTATTTTATGGCGGGACTCTCCTGAAAAACCGCTTCAACACTTTCAATTAAATACCATCACCTATGGAGTTAGTTCATCTGCTTATTTAGCAATTCGATGTTTACATGAACTGGCTAATCAATACAAATCTCAATACCCCCAAGCCTCCAGAATAATTACTGAAGACATATTCGTTGACGACATTGTTACTGGTGTCTCATCGCTTCAGGAAGCTCTCGAGTTACGTCATGAGCTTATTGACATGTTAGGTAGTGCTTGTTTTGAGCTCCGTAAGTGGAGTAGCAACTCATCTGAATTTTTAAGTGACTTACCTAAACATTTTTGTGAAATACCTATAACTTTTGAATCAAAGATCGACAATTATATAAGGGTTTTAGGTATAAGATGGAACGCATCTTGTGATTCATTTAATTTTCATGCCGAAATTTTCAATTTTGCCAATACCAAACGTGGCTTATTATCTAATATAGCAAGAATTTATGATCCATGCGGTATGTTAACTCCAGTTACATTTTTTGCTAAACTTTTAATGCAAGAAATTTGGTTATTATCATTGGGGTGGGACGACATCTTGCCAAATGAAATTTTGAAAAAATGGCAAGAGTATGTATCCAAATTTCATCTGTTAGGTAATACTAAGTTTAGTTTGTCGATCGACAATTCTTGATAGAACTCCATTGTACGTTGATATGTTATAAAAAATATAAAAATACTTGGTAATTGTTCTATTGTGTTTATTTGATTATTGACGCGTTTCGTGCAAAGCACATCGTCAGAATAATGCTCTACAAGACTGAGACTAGTGGTTATATACAAAATTTACATGGCAGGTGTATAAAAATGTTGGTTTTTGAACGGTTGAAAAGAAGTTATATAATGCAAATGAATCTATACAAATCTACGTTTTAATACAATTATAATTGTATTAAAACGTAGATTTGTATAGATTCATTTGCATTATATAACTTCTTTTCAACCGTTCAAAAACCAACATTTTTATACACCTGCCATGTAAATTTTGTATATAACCACTAGTCTCAGTCTTGTAGAGCATTATTCTGACGATGTGCTTTGCACGAAACGCGTCAATAATCAAATAAACACAATAGAACAATTACCAAGTATTGTTAGGTAATATCTCTATACCACGTCATATACTACCCAACGAAGTTAAAGATATTCAGTTGCATGGTTTTAGCGATGCCTCTGAAAAGGGGTATGCTGCAGTTGTTTATCTTCGAGTTCTTCAATCTAACGGTGATATATCTCTTCACCTGCTTTTATCCAAATCTCGAGTTTCACCCATCAAACAAAAGCTCACAATCCCTCGTTTGGAACTTTCTGGCTCGGTTCTGTTGGCTCAATTAATATCTCATTGTAAATCTTTGTTATCGTGTATAAAAATAGATTCTATCACCGCATGGTGTGATTCTAATGTCGTTTTATCTTGGTTAAAAACGCCTCCTCACAATTTGAAAATCTATGAAGGAAACAGAGTTTCCAATATTCATCAATTAATCGATCCCAAATCATGGCGCTACGTGCCATCTAAACTCAATCCGGCCGATTGCGCATCAAGAGGTATAATGCCTGACCAATTAGAACATCATTTACTATGGTGGGGTCCACCATGGCTATCTAAATCATCTGATCTATGGCCCAAGTCAAATCAAAATATATCTAACATAAATATACAGTCCACTTCATTAGTCCTTGAATCTCCTCCCTTGCCCCTTGAGTGCGCATTAATAACGTATGAACCAATATATGATCTTCTACAAAAATTTAGTTCCTTGGGAAAATTACTGAGAATAGTTTCGCTGTGCAGACGTTTTTTGGTAAACCTTAAAGGCAAAAAACGGATTACAGGTCCAGTGACTCTATCTGAATGGAAAGATTCACTATTACTTATAGTAAAATTGATACAGCAAAAGGAATTTCTAACTGACATACAACGCATAAAAGAAAATAAACTATGTTCTAATCGACTTCGTCGTTTAAAGCCGTTTTTAGACTCAAGTGGCCTGCTACGAGTTGGCGGTCGACTTGCAAATAGTAACCTTTCATATCAACGAAAACATCCTCTTCTGCTTCCTAAATCTCATGAATTGACTAAATTGCTTAATGACTATTATCATATAATATACTTGCATGCCGGTCCAAATCTACTTACATCACTTATGCAAAATCATTTTTGGATTTTATCTTCCAGAGATATCATACGTCAACGAATTTTCAAATGTATTCAATGTTTTCGTCTTAAACCGCGATCTATCGAGCCTATAATGGCACCCCTACCTCTGGAACGGGTTCGCCCATCCAGAGCTTTTCTAAAAGTAGGAATTGACATGGCTGGACCATTTACTATAAAGGTCAGTAATCTTCGAAACGCGAAAAAACTAAAGGCTTATCTTTGCGTTTTTGTTTGTTTTTCAACCAAAGCCATACATTTGGAAACAGTTTCAGATCTATCATGTGAAGCCTTTCTGAGTGCATTCGATCGATTCACGTCACGACGAGGTCTATCATCCGATGTATATTCCGATTGCGGAACAAACTTTGTCGGATCTCGTAATCATTTATTAGAAGTTGACAAGTTCTATGCTAACGATGAAAATCATAAAAAAATATCATATCATCTGTCCAAGCGACAAATCAATTGGCATCTTAATCCTCCTTCCTCTCCTCACATGGGTGGTTTGTGGGAAGCTGCAGTGAAATCTGCAAAAAATCATCTTAAACGTGTCATAGGTGATCAAATCCTAACATTTGAAGAGCTCAGTACATTGTTCACTCGTATTGAAGCTGTTCTTAATTCTAGACCACCCTGCCAAATATATCTTGATTGACAATTCATCAAAGTTGCGTGTATTAATCATTCTTTTATTCGTTTATTTTTTTCTATGTTTTATTATTATTATTTTTTTTTTTTATGTTATTCATTTTTTTTTCTATTGTTTAATCATTTTATATAATAAAGCCACTGCTTTATTCGGTGGGAGTATGTTGCGTGCAATATATTTAAATAATATCAAATTACATAGATTTATGCAAGATCGATTAAAACCTATATCCGTCTCCTTCACTCCTATATATTTCCGTATCCTACCATATTCATCGCCCCAGATCATTATCGAACGTGTCGCTGTCAACATCGATTGCGAAATCGGAGTATTAAAAATCAATAACATATCATCTGTCGATCGACATAATAAAATTAATTCTATATTGCTAAATAATCAATAATCGTGAAATCATAAATCATAGTGTTTTATCAACATTCATCATACAGTGTAAAGTGCAAGTGAATTAAAGGGATTAATTACAATCTGTAAGTACAACACATTCTCATTTGAACTTTGTAGCAAATATTAAAAGACTCAATTTTTAAAAACTACAAAACAACACTCTTTGTTCACTTATCGTCCGAGTTTCTGGCTACGTGTAGCTCCCATTTCCATTTCATAGCCGCCACACTGTGGGACTATTTTTATTTATTTTTGGCAAAGAAGTATTTAGGTGTAGAATTTAAATTAATCAGAAGGATAGATTTGCGTGTTCAAAGATTAAATAAAATATAAAATACTTCCTGACCAATAGATATACTTTAGGTAGCAACTGATAATTATTTATAAATGAAAGAGCACTTACTCAGTATACAATTTATTGCGGCTTATTTGGTACAATTATTAAAACTATTTAAATATTTTATTTTCGCTGAGAGATACCGAAGAAACCATCACGGTGTACGTCTAGCGTCCTGGTCTGAGAAAATCTGAATAGTGCAAGTAGGTGCTGCGCCAATATATATAGAGGCGGCGTGTGTCTAGTCGCGTTGATTATATTATGTAGACTTCCGCCACATATTTTACTTAAATCACACCATATTTACAATGACAACAACAAGTAGGTATATTACTGCTGTCCAACTAGAAAACCCAGTTCTAGGGCTACAAGTTTTTCAATTTTTAGTGACAATATAAACCAAAATCAACTTTATTTTTAACTTTGTTTACACCACGTGTCGATTGAATTTGCGACCGGTTTCGGAACTAACCGTTCCCTCCTCAGGCAGAATTTCAACTGCCTGAGGAAGCAACGGTTAGTTTTCAACCTGCCTGAGGAGAGAATGGTTAGTTCCGAAACCGGTCGTAAATTCAATCGACACGTGGTGTAAACAAAGTTAGTAATATAATTAATTTTTGTTAAAATGTACCACAAAGATAAAAATACGATATTTGCCAATATAAACAAATTATGAACAAGGTGATCCCGTTCCACATTAAATAGGCACACAATCTCAGTAAGACTAGAATTATATATTCACACTAAGATGAAGTTTGTAGTCATTTATATGTTAATTCATTCATTCATTTATAGTAGGTATCACGGCATATCCCACAATGTGTTGTAATGAAATGAGATACAAATCATTGTTATTCATAAAATTAAATCCATACCAGATCTTTTGCTTCTGCTGGATCCACTATCGTCCGGCTAGGACACACGGTAGAGCATTTCTTTGATTCTCAGAGGGAATACAGGTGGATAATTGAGAAACAGCGAGCGTGACCAGAACAAAACTGTATATTCTTTTGTGAAAGAGAGACAAATTTAATTAGAGATATAATGGTACATATGGGTTAGTGTGATATGAGGTAATGATGGTGATGTTTGATGATTAAGAATAGTCTTACTTTCTAGGGTGGCCAACTAATTAAAATAAACAGTGATCACTATTGTACATTTATATGAGCCTTAAGTATTTAAATATTTCAAAAGTCAGTTCCAGATTAAATTTATTTTTCAGGCCGAAGGGCCAACACTGAGTAATTAAGGAATTTCTTTTTTTTTTTTTTCTTACCAAACTTAGTTCTAAGGGTATGTCGATATCAGTAATTCTAGGGACGATTCACGAAAAGGGGGTGTGCGAAAGTCAATGATCTCAAACCTTTAGTCCGACGGTGGGGAGAAATTGCCTTATCACGTATTCAACAAGGCCTGATGTTTCCAACCGTGATGGAGGTGAAGAAGAGAAGCGGCAGGGGCGATCTAATGTTGAAGGCGCTCCAGACTTTCTCTCATCAAGGGGAGAAGCCTAATCCGAGGTGATAACAAGGCAGTTGGCCTACTGTCAGTCGTATACATCCCGTGTGGCAGACATAGGTGTTAACACTTCGTTATGTGTTCATACAACCACGCGAAGTCACTTTGAAGATTAATAAACATTATAAAATTGTCACGAAGTAAGTCTTGCGACCATTTGTTCAAAAGGTATTGTTCATACGCAGCAGATTGAGATGTTAACACTTCGTTATGTGAACATACAACTACACGAAGTCACTTTGAAAATTAATGAAATTGAAAAACAGTCACGAAGTATGGCTTGCTACCATTTATTCAAAAGGTATTGTTCATACTCAGCAGATTGAGATGTTAACACTTCGTTATGTGTTCATACAACTACGCGAAGTCACTTTGAAAATTAATGAAATTGAAAAACAGTCACGAAGTATGGCTTGCTACCATTTATTCAAAAGGTATTGTTCATACGCAGCAGATTGAGATGTTAACACTTCGTTATGTGAACATACAACTACACGAAGTCACTTTGAAAATTAATGAAATTGAAAAACAGTCACGAAGTATGGCTTGCTACCATTTATTCAAAAGGTCTTGTTCATACGCAGCAGATTGAGGTGTTAACACTTCGTTATGTGAACATACAACTACACGAAGTCACTTTGAAAATTAATGAAATTGAAAAACAGTCACGAAGTATGGCTTGCTACCATTTATTCAAAAGGTCTTGTTCATACGCAGCAGATTGAGGTGTTAACACTTCGTCGTGTGAACATACAACTACACGAAGTCACTTTGAAAATTAAGAAATTGAAAAACAGTCACGAAGTATGGCTTGCTACCATTTATTCAAAAGGTATTGTTCATACTCAGCAGATTGAGATGTTAACACTTCGTTATGTGTTCATACAACTACGCGAAGTCACTTTGAAAATTAATGAAATTGTAAAACAGTCACGAAGTATGGCTTGCTACCATTTATTCAAAAGGTATTGTTCATACGCAGCAGATTGAGGTGTTAACACTTCGTTATGTGAACATACAACTACACGAAGTCACTTTGAAAATTAATGAAATTGAAAAACAGTCACGAAGTATGGCTTGCTACCATTTATTCAAAAGGTCTTGTTCATACGCAGCAGATTGAGGTGTTAACACTTCGTCGTGTGAACATACAACTACACGAAGTCACTTTGAAAATTAAGGAAATTGAAAAACAGTCACGAAGTATGGCTTGCTACCATTTAATCAAAAGGTACAGCTCGTACGCAGCCGATTGAGATTTAAACACTTCGTTATGGATTCACACACCTACGCGAGGTCACTTTGAAAATTAATGAAATTATAAAACTGTCTCCAAGTATGACTTGCGACCATTTATTTAAAAGGTACTGCTCGTACGCAGCCGATTGAGATTTAAACACTTCGTTATGGATTCACACACCTACGCGAGGTCACTTTGAAAATTAATGAAATTAAAAAACTGTCTCCAAGTATGACTTGCGACCATTTATTTAAAAGGTACAGCTCGTACGCAACAGATTCAGATGTTAACACTACGTTATGTGTTCATTCAACTACGCGAAGACACTTTGAAATTTAATGAACTTAAAAAACTGTCTCCAAGTATGA